>JAOXJP010221723.1:0-11692 GCA_025762735.1 Platanus orientalis | reverse complement strand
CAGTCACATCTTTAAAAAGGCTGGTGGCGACTCCAAACCATCGTGGGTTAAGCCCATGATGAGTGGATCACTTTCTAAGAGGTCCACCCGTCGTGCGAAAATCAAGGCCCACAATAGTGGCACCTATGTGGCATCTAGGTGCTGATTATACATGATTAAGAATGGATAATAATGCTAAAATAAGTAGGTGAGCTATGTTTGTCACATGGAAAGCGTGTACAAACCCTATTCACATGTAAAAATAGAATAGTATTGACATATGGCTTATTCGAAATTTGGCCATTTTTAATGAGTATTTGGTTCCAGGGTTTAGACCAAGCTTAAAATAATTTCAATTGGATTTGGGCTTAGGTTTGGAATAGGACCGGTCCTATGTTGGGCTTAGGTCATTGCGCTTTGTGGTGTACTATAATCTGTTACACCTAGAGTTAGACTTTCTTATTCCCAAATTTGGAATTATGATCAACACCCCAACTTTGATAAATCGACTGCTTTGATCGTCGCGGTGGCATCTAATTTTTGATCTAAGATTTCTAGGTGCATAATCGAATGGTCAAGATTTAATTTCATGTGATAGAGGCTTTAGGAGTAGAATCTAAAGATCATGATCATTGCCTTAAAGTTTTAAGGCATGCTGGATCCATCCATAGTGTTCGATTGACCATCTAATGTGTAGTTTGCTTAGCATTAAGAGATTCTAAATCAAGGATTGAGATTCATTGAAACTTGATACAATGTAATTTGATGATCAAACACTCTATTTTTGGGTTTTGGACTACTCTGGACATATCTGTGACACCTGATTGATTGTCCAATGTTTGTATAATTAGATTTAGTGGTTCATTTTTTACGAGGGATAAAATCATAATTTCCAATTTAGATATAATTGAATTTGAGATAACCATTTAGAAAACTACAAGATTAGAAGGAAATGCAAGAATATGAAGAAAGTGGGTTCTACAAAGATCTTCGGGAAACATTGAGGGTCTAGAGTGCCAATTTAGGAAATAAAGGGAATGACCTAAAAATGGGAGGTTGCCTAACCACCTTGATTTCCTAAGGTCCATTCTAGAGAGTCAGGGTTGCCCATTGAAAGAAGCCTCTAGACACTGAGCCAAAATTAGGTGCTGACACTTATCATCAAGTTTCAACATGAAGGACCTAGGTCCAGTTGATGTTATCCTAAGGATCGAGATTATTAAAAATGCTAATGGGATTGTTTTTACACAATCCAAATACATAGAAAAGTTCCTTGGAAGATTCAATTCGTTTGTTTGTGAATCAACACCTACTTCTGTGGATACCAATATAAAACTAAAGATGAACACTGAGAAAATGTTATCACAATATAGATACTCTCGGTTTGTTGGCTTCCTTATGTACGTCATGCATTGTACATGGCCTAACATAGCCTTTACAGTTGGACTACTAAGTAGACATACCAGTAATCTAGGAAGAATGTACTAACAAGAGTTTTATTATATCTTAGGATTTAATGAATTATAGCATCCAATATGGAAGGTTTTTTTCCTATAAATGAATGATACAACGATGCTACGTGGAATTCAAATCAAGATGAATCCACTTTAGTGACTAGTTGGATTTATAAATTGTTAGGAGGTGTAATATCATGGAAATAAAAAAAAGTAGACATGCCTATTTCATTACACAATGGAATTAGAGTTTATGACTCTCTCGTTAGCAGGAGAGGAAGAAGAATGGATTTGAAACATTTTGATAGACATACCAGTTTGGAGCAAACCAGTGTTGAAATCACTATTTATTGTGAGAATCAAGAAGCTCTGTTGAAGGCCTATAATGAGAACTACAATGAAAATTTTCAGATTAATACAGCTGAAGCACAATCATGTGTGGGGTCTTATTATTAATGGTGTTGTATCCATTCAATATATGAAGTCCATAGAGAATTTGACCAACCCATTATCTATGGGTTTCGAAAAAAAACTAACATCATCAACTACAAAGGGAATGGGTTTGAAATTCCTGTAAAGTTGTGCCTGATAGAGACCTAACATATATTTAGGATCAATGGGATAACAAGTTCGTGTTATCAATAATTGTAAATACAATGTGTATCAATAAAATTATACCTTCGTTAATATTCCTACATATAGATTTACCTGTAGATGTTGTATAATAATTGTACTAAATTCCTACAAATGTTTTCTTACAAATGATGAATGTTGAGAATTATATTCTCTTCATGAGTTCTATAGACCTATTATTGGTTAGAGTAAGGTAAATACTCTTGATGAATACTGGTCTTTCTAAGTGTGGAACTTGATCGCTTCCTATGAGATTCAAGTTACCTCTAGACACTAAGGAAAACCGGGATCTAGCACAGACCTTAAAGTACCAAGCTAATGAAAAAATTATTTTCTCGTTAAGGATTGTGCATGCGACAATATTGTTTGTCAAACAAAAATTTAGTTCAAGATTTCGTCCACTAAAATATTAGACAAGTTCCTTTTGTTTGCACTTTATATAGGTTCAAGGGTAAACCACCTTCTACTTATGCAAAATGTTCTTAACTAATCATAACTAAAATTGAAATAAGTGGAGGAATGTTGGATATTTCAATTTGTGAATAAGTATCTGTACAAATACTTTTACTAAAGTATCCATGGGGATACTTTGGAAAGTAGTTGTGTGGATATTGTAAAGTATCCGTGCAGATACTTTGAAGTTTTGAATGGAAAGTTAAATAATTAACAGTCATGTTATTAATAGGATTGAATAAATCTAGACAAAATGTCATTGGAATTCTTCAATGGTCATGAAACATTAACCAAATGTTGATGAACTTAGAAAAAACCAATTGACATTCGTTATCGGTTACAACTCATTAATTAAAGTTTAACAAACCTAGATAAAGATTTGTCAAATTTAGAAAAACCTTGGGCATTCCAACAATGGTTACAAATTGTTAATTAAACTCATTAAGATGAGATAATTAAGCCCATTAAGATAGCATAATAATGAGTGTCGTTAAGCCCATTGAATTGTGACTATATAAATAGAATCCAAAGTCCCCCTTAAATGATGCCTAAAGAAAGGGAGAAGCTTTATTAGAATTGAGAGCCAGCCATGTAAGGAAGATTGGGGAAGAAAAGTGTAACGAAGAAAAAAAATAACTATATTTTGTCTATTACTCTTAACATTGAATAATGCGCTTCATTTAGCGAAGATTCTTCTTGGTTCTCTATTTAAGTAAATAGATCATTCTTAGCAAGCAAATCCATGACCTGAGCATTTAGAGTAAGAGAATCTTCTCCCATTGGATAGTGCAAATTCACAAGAGAAAAGACTTAATTCCAATCCTAGTTGAATCTTGAGGTTAGTGCGGGCGATTCTCTTGCACAATTGGTGGGAGGCCATGACTATCGTCAAGAAAGCTTGAAAAATTCAGTACTCAGACTAAGTGGTGTTTTACTTAATATTTTAGAAAAGGTTTGCACTCGGATCTAACAAAAAAAAAAATGTTCTAACAAGTTAGATTAGTAGATTATAAAGTTTGTATTTAAGCATTCATTAGTTTGCATTTTCAATATGCAATGTGTTTTATAAATCACGTAAATGATCATGGATTTGATTTGATTGTGAATGCATGAGCTACATTGACTTTAAATTTTCTTGAAGTTGTTCTTATAACAATGATTTGAATAAATGAATCCATAAAGAATGACCAAAAGATGTCAAGCTCATGAGGAAATCAGAAGAATTAACTATTAAGTATTGTCTATCTTATATGATTGTTTTTTAAGGTTCAACAATGGCAATATCTGCTCAAATGAGTTTGGGGTGTCTCTCTCTTTTGATTAGTAATTGAAGAAAAGCTTCAAATGACATGGTGTGAAAGTTAATAAATAATTTATAAATTATGGATTGGTGATAGGATTTCCAATTGGGAAGGTTTTGTTAGTTTAAGCTAGGATTATAAGCTTATATAAGGACAACCTATTTAATAAAATTGTGTAATTCTTTGAAAGATGGGGAAATAATAGAATGCTTTGAGTGGCAATATTAATTTATCCATCATTTAGATTTGTTTAACAATTAATTTTGTCATGTCTTCCTTTTTTATGATTCCTTTCTTTGTGATGACTAAGATGAAATATCAACAATGTGTAGTATTGGTTTTCTTCCTTATACTTCATGAGATCATCATAATAATTGTAAGTGAAAGAGAGAGATTCCTAATCCCCCCTGTAGACATAAATAGAATTTTATTTTTTCCTTATTTATATTATCAACTTTTGTATTGGGCTGACATATTTCGGATAACATAGTAATTGCTAAAGAAATCTTTCACTCCCTAGAGAATGATACAAGACAGAAATGGAGCTTTTGCACTTAAGTTGGACATGGTTAAGGCCTATGATAAATTGGAATGGTGATTCATCTAAACAACTCTAAAAGGTATTGGTTTTCATGAAGACATCTATACTCTTATCATGTTTGGAATCACAACTACTTCCTTTTCCATTATACTAAATAGGACTCTAGAGGGTTTTATCAAACCCACTCGTGACATTAAAAAGGGCTTCCCATTATCCCCTTATCTATTCATGCTATGTTATAAGGTAGTCTTGAAATGTTATAAGGTAATCTCAAGACTTATATCTATGAAGAAGAATCAAAGTGTTTTTTAGGGGATCAGAATCAACAGGTGTGTGTCTGTTGTTACCCATTTAATGTTTGTAGATGATATGTTTGTTGACACCCAAAAAGTGTGTGTGAATGAGAAATAGATTTCTCATTCGCCCCCAATTGAATGGTGAATGAATATTTGGATCTTCTTTCACCATTGGTCAAAGGAGTTCAGTAATATATTATTGACCAAAAAGTGTGCGCAAATGGATTCATGCAATATAAAAACCAGAAACTGAAAATCGGTTTTATCTCTTTATAGGAAAGTTGTTTTGGATAATCACAACTCTTATGAGTTCCACAATTATCCAGAAGACGAAAGAAGGTGGATTCTCGCATAGAAGAATCACCTAAATAATTGGGATAAGATTTGAAGAATCTCATCTCAACAGAAATGATACGGGAGAGATAGAGTTCACCTCAAATGAGGACTCTTCTCCAAACTCGTTTTGAGAGCTTATAAATACCTACTTGCACAAGAGAAAAAAAAAAAAAAGAGAGAGAGAAGAACAACAACAAGGAGAATGAGGAAGAAAGTTGAAGTAAAAGTTAACTACAAGGCTAGCTATATTTTTTTTTGAAGTTCTGAAAGCTACCTCTCTTTCAAGGAGGAGGGAGCACGTCTATTATACCTCTGCAAACTCTCCAGAAAGATATCATACGGAGCTTGAAGATGAATCAAATTTCGAATAGGTAACCTCATTGGTGAATGAGCAAGCAAGTGTAATCTATATACTATATTTTAAAGAGCATTTATATTTTCCCCCTTTTCTTTCTCTTTTACATGATTGCAACTCTATTTTGATGTATGACTTAAAGATAATCAGAGGTAGACTGTGTTAAACGACTGTAATTAACAAGTTCGGCCCACTTGGAGTTTTAGTCCCCACTCATAAAAAAAATAATAAACTAGCCCATAAAATAGCTAGATTATTTATCCAACGAATTTCGCCTCACATAAAGGCTTGAAATTTGGTGTTATGATGTTTTATTTGGTAAAGCAATAATGCAGGTGGATGAAAATGTCAATGAAATATTTACCAAATGTGAAAGCTAGTCAAGTTAGAAGATGAATTTCATGAAATCAATCATACACTTTCAAAGGAATATCAATATTGGCTGTAGAGTAGCATTTATAGTTTATTTTGGAGTGCAATTAATACCCAAAGAATAAAAATACTTGGGAATGCAGTTACTTATAGATTAATCCAAAAAGGATTCTTATGGGTTTTTAATAAATAAATTCAATTCAAAAATGAAGGGATGGAAATCCAAGATGTTGTCACATGAAAGGTGAACAGTCCTTATTAAATCTATCTTTGCTTCAAACCCAAGCTGCTTCATGGCCACCCATTTGATTCCTAAAGTCATTTATACCCAACTCAATAATCTACAAAGGGATTTTTGGTAGGGATATTAGGAGGGACAACGACACCTATACCTAAAAGCCTAGAATTTTTTCCAAAACAATAAAATGTTAATGTAAAATGTGTAATTGTCAATCCAATTCCAAAACTATATAAGTACATGATGTAAGTTGTGGTCATTCTTACATGTATGCAATATTGTAATATTCATTAAATCATGTAAATCTAAGTCAAAGTCTGGGAGAAACTTCACAAAGGGATACATCTCAAGAAACCAAATGAAGGACCATAAGTGCAGAGACTTGAAGATGCCAAAGTCAAACATTCAAAGACTTGATGAGATATGAAGTAAAAAGAAGCTAAGAAGTAAAAATGGACCTTAAACTTTAAACTACCATAACTTTTGATCTTGATGTTCGTTTGCAATCCATAAGTACTTAAAATGATCGACTTGATGAGATATATCTAAAAATCAAGATCAGTGGCTTGTTTAATCATAGTCTTAATTGATCGCAGAGTGCATGATTGATTAAGAGTGACAAATTTGAAAAATTGAGCTTGCGAATTTTCACAATGGCTCTATTTTTACCATTGGAAAAGAGTAGTTTAGGGTCTTTAGAGCATGGTTTTGCTCTTCTATAAATAGAGAACAAATTTCAATGGTTTGGACAAGAATTCCACAATGAATCTATATGAAAATCATGTGAAAGTGAGTTCAAATGAGTGTCAAATACTTGTAAATCTTTGAATGAGTTGAGTTACAAACTTTAGAACAACCTTAGGCTTGCTTTTGTTGTTAAATCCTTGCTAAGGTCGTAAGCATAGCTTTATATCTTATAGTCATATCCTTTTGAGATCTTGGAAAGCTTGTTCCTATGATAAAATCTTTGTCTCTCCAATGGGGTGTTCACCATAGTAAAATTAGCATACCAAGAGAAAACCCAACATGGACAGAGTTTCACAATTTGGCCAAACTCATACCCTTCACCAGAGCCATTAAAGGAGGATTCACCAGCACTTGCTAGAGTCGCCAAGTGTGGATTCTCAAAGCGTCCATTGGAATCAATGGATTGGGCACACACTAGAGCTACTGAGTGCAAGCTTACAAGGTGAGTAGATTCTCACTGAACTTGTAAGTAGTTATAGTTTTTCTAATTACTGTAAGAGATTAAGATAATTATTAATAAAATTAACCGATTTGGGGAAAAGCCTTTGAGAGTGGATGTAAGCACTGGAGGGTCGTCGAACAACTATTAACCTTATGTGTTTATTGTGTGGTTGGTTGTGTACTTTGTATTTTCATTTGTGTTGATTGATTTTATTCTTTAAGGAATCTATCAAACCTGTTTGTTCTCGCTTTGGTGTAGTTCGTCATAGTGCATGACAGAACCTTGTGGTCTATTATAGTATTCTTTAGGTGCTTACTTATTGTGGTTGCATGCATCAATTAACTAATCCATTACATTAAGTTGAATATTAATTAAGTTAAATTGAATTTGGACTAAATAATTTTAAAAATAGGCCGGATCCTATTTACCCCCTCTAGGATCACATCCGGATATTGAATACTTGTGATTTCATAAAATGCTAAGAAGACTAGGGATCAGAGAAATGGGAGCAGTAAACAAAACTATGGTTTCAAAAATAGGTTGGAGATTTCTATAGAATCCTATATCTATTTGACCTAGATTATTGAAAGCCAAATATTTGAATCAAATAAAATTTTGGAACTTTAAAGAAATTGAATCTTCCTCTTCTACTTGGAGAGGTATCATGAAGTGTTATGACCTCTGGAAAGCGGGGGCTTGTTCGACCGTTGCCAATGGATTTTTTTTCTTCTGTTGACATATGGCAAGACCCATGGATTCCAAACATGGATTTTTATGGGGCATGAGAGAATACTCCAGGCTCACCCAAGAAAAGGGTGTATGGATTAATTGATCTAGATACCCAGACGTGGCAAGCTGAGGATATAAGATAGATCTTTCATCCTAACATAGCTGCAACTATTCTTAGAATTCATTTGAGTGCCTCATATTATCAGGAAGATGATTATTTAATCTGGACTTTATCCCCATTAGGAACATTTATTACAAAGTTGGTATGCACACACATTCAGAACAACCGGGCATCATTCTCACAAGCAATTGATTCAAACATGAAATTATTTTTGAAAATTCTTTGGAAAGTATAGGATCTGCCTCCATGGGTCATCATGTTTATATGGTGGTGCCTACAAGAAGCTATTGCAGTTTGGGCCATAATGTCAAGACATGTGAATGGGGATTAAAGCGAGTTTTCCAATATGTGGAGCGAAGGTTGAAACTATAGACCATCTTTTCTTTTCTTGTAAATTTGTACAAGTGTTTTGGTATGGTTCTCCCATTGGCCTTCGAGTCAGGGAAACGAGGAAGAGTTTTAAAGAGTGGAACCTAAGATGCTGTTAGCTATAATCAAATAATCAATGTCTAAGGGTTGGAGCATCGATTCTATAATGGATTTGGAAATCCATAAATAACAAGGTTTTTAATTGCATCTCCCCATCGACTGATTTGATCATCACAAAGATAAGTAGTTTCTGAATTTCAAAACCAATTAATCTAGAAAGTGACTAGGCTTCTCAAACATTAAATCCATAAAATAATTTAAACAATTCATATTCTGGGAGTTGGCAACCCCCTCCTAATGGTGTGCTTAAAATCAATGTTGATAGAGCTATGGGCAATTCTAAGGCTGCTACAACAATTAATCGGGATCATATTGGCACTTTCATCAGGGGCATATTTAAAGCATTTCAAGACTGTTGCAGAAGAGGCTGAGGCATGTAATGTCTTCCTTAGAATTCAAAATACAAAAGCATATGCATTTCATCAGATATTTATCGAAGGGAACTGTTTTCTTATAATTCAGTTCTTGAATGAGCCACAGCCAAAACCTCCATGGTGCATTCAGAAAATCATTCAAGATTGCATGAATTTATTGAAATCATCCAAGAACATAAGCATCTCACATGTGACTCAACTAGTGACAAGGCTGCACACCATATGACGGCCATTGCAACAAGGGACCACATATCCAACTATTGGAATGCTTCTCATGTTTTGGACGAGCTAGCCTATGGTGTTGCATTAGAATCTTGTAACCAGATGCCTTCTTTTAATGAATGAATGAACCTTACAGTAATTTTTTTTTTTTTTTTTATAGATAAACCTTACAGTAAAGGAATTGATAATTAGAAGTTAGATTTATGATAGGTGGTAGGATACGCGTTAATCAAATGCCACAATCCTTTCTCATTTTCATTTGCTCATCTATCCAGAAGAAAATATATTAATAGAATGCCCATCAAAGTTTAGTCTATAACACCTCGCAATGGATGGTTTGGGATCTCCAACACATTCCCCAACCATGAATCTCTGAATCCCTAACGACTTGCTTACACCATGGATTTGAATCATTACAATGCAATAAATAAAAAATTGAAACAACCAAAAATGATGCCCAATCGCATTTGATAGACAGTGGCCAATTCCAGCATATATTCAGTCACTCTATGGATGGTATACACTTCCTCGTATGTTCTAATGTGCGTTTTTATAACCCTTTATCGTGTTCCCACGCATGATAGTATTCTAGAGTTCATAAAGCTAGGAACAGTGATGAAAGACCATAACTTGCACAACTCCTAGGAGACATTACAACTCAAAACACTTTCTATTTGATTCCGAAGATCCAAACACTGCCTTAATTTCTTTGGGAAACACTGCCTTAGTTAGAGAGAGGGATCAGAAAATAAGAAAGAGAGAACCATGGAAGAAAGGTCGTTTCAGAGAACCTTTCTTTGTCAGTTAGGGAAGTGGGGCAGCACTGCTCAACAACGTCATTCATGTACAAAAAAAAAAGAATACAAGCATCACCATCACATGCATAGGTGTGGCACTGCTGACAGCTAACGTGCTCCACATGCTCCATGTCCCTTAAAAATCCATCTTTTCTTTCACTACTTCCTCTATAATGGGCTCACCAGGGTCTTGTCTCTGTCCCCAATCTCCTTCCCTCCAATTGGAATCTTCTCCTCCTATTACTTCCTCTTCTCCCCAATCTTCACTTAATAAAGACTCCTGATAATATCGAATGGCCACAACCAGCATGAATACTGCACAAAGGTACACCATCAGCGCACATTATCAACATGACTTAGGAATTACTAAAATGAGCCTTGAATTTTTTAAATGACAGAGATGCCCTTACCTGCCCAAATGCGAGCTACCATTGAAGACAAATTCCACACCAGGGTAAAAATGGCAGCTGCTACAGCTTTCTTGTGAGAGCAGGAATCCCAAGCGTCCCTAAATCGTCTGATCCAAAATTTACCTTCAGGTAGGACCCACTCATGTATTAGAAAGTTAATCATGTTGGAGTATTTCGTTCCAATTCGATCAAGTTGACATTGACCAAGGAGATATCTTAGGTAGGACCCATCTTATAACGGTCATGCAATATCACAATCAACCCTCAATCAAAGCAAAGTGATTGGACCCCCTCCCATTTGATGGGTCCCACCTAAAATTAACCCAATTCAATGCTTACAACCATCTGATCTACAAGAAAACTAAACGTTATGTGGTCCCAAAAACAATCAATAGACTTGATGGTTAAGATCATTTGATCCATGGAATGGTGGGTCCCACAATGATTGACTGGCCGATGGCTATGATGTTATCACATCCATCAAAATCTAATGAAAGAAAGGGTACTGTAGCATTGCCGTGGTTGGTCTGCTTCAATATACATTATAATAACTCTAAAATTTATAAAATTAATTATAAAAAAATTACCGTATCCAGTTAACTGGGTGGAATACGAAGAACAAATTCTGGGTACAGTAAAAACTCCGAAAAAGCCTGCATAATGAGCATTATCATGTAAAGATTAACTGTCTTGGAAAAGAAAAAAAAACAAAAGAAGAAAAAAGAACAGTTTTTACCCAGGAAAATTACCTAATTTCACCATCTTCCATACAGTGATGGAGCTTCCACAACGGGCCAAAACAAACAGCATCACTGCTAACTGCAATTATCACAGGTTCTCAAATTTTAGTAATTTAATTATTGGTGGGCAGAGAGAGAGGGAGAGAGAGAGAGAGAGAGAGGGTTACCTTCATTGTAGTTGAAGGGTCTCCACAGAAGAGGCTTTTGAGCTTCCATAGGAACTCGTTTATGAAAGGAAGAATCAATTTTACTAGCCAAATTGCTTCTTCTTCTCCCACCATATATCTCTCTTTTGAATTATCTAAATCTATAGCTCCTCTGAAAAATTTGTCTCCCGCAAAAGGGAAAAAAATCAGACATGAAAATTCTTAATTTTTTAAAATTACTCGTTTTATATGTTGGGAAGATTATTACCTGCAAAGAAGTGATTTGTAAAGGAAATTTGCACCAAGATAGAGAAGACCCAGATAGGAAATTGCAGAAATTAAGCTGTACAAAGTCAGAATCAAGATAATTCAGTAATGGACTCTGTTTTGAACCAGTGGATTAATGGAAAAATATTATATTTTCTCTCTGACTTTTAATTACCTGAAGCTGAGATCTTGGGTGTAAGAGGATGAGAGCATGATAAATGATCCAATTCCAAATACAAATGCTGATTTT
>JAOXJP010221712.1:0-11692 GCA_025762735.1 Platanus orientalis | reverse complement strand
ACCCACAAAATGATTTAGGGCTTTTTTTACTTTGGCGTGGCCCAGTTATCAAAGAATATGGGCCATTCAATTGCTGGGCCCACCCTCTTTGTTTGGAATGAAAAAAAAAAAAAAAAAATAGGTAACAAATTTGGTAGCTCTGAGATTCTTGGGTGTCCTTTTTTTCCCTTCTTTGCTAAGCAATTCTTAAATTAGCCATACAGGTGTTCTAATAATTGTTTCTTTTGTTGGGCCAATCATGAACTTCTACGGCCCATTCAAGAAGCGGCCCACACTGAATGCGGCCCAAAATATAGTATAACCAAGATTAAGGACATGAATAATTTTCAAAATGCCAATCCTACAGTAAAAGCAAAGTGGCTTGATTCATATCTAGACTTTTATAAGCATTTGATGGCCGTCCGATCAGTATTTCTCAACTTCCTTATAGGGGATACATACATCATTAATTAGGGGATCATTAGAATTAAATAGTATAGTTTGGTGACTTATCTCAGGGAGGTTACCCTAATTAATACAGTTTTTGGACAGACTTTTTCTAATTAACCATAGTACCCACTTGGTCATTTTTCAAGGTTCAAGTTCAATTTCTCTTTGATTGCCAGCTTACAAGTTGTAGAAAATAATATAATTTTTTTAATTTTAAGGAAAAAAATTGGCACGCTTGTACTTCATGGTTGGTCATATCTACTGTCCTATGTGAAGGTGGGCTACAGATGTGCCACACATACGGCCTCTCTCTCTCTCTCTCTAGAACTTAGTGGGCCCGGAAGCTGGATGGGCTCCATTGAGGGCTTTCTATAAAATGGAGTGGCCCACAGTGGGTTTTGGACACATTCGCATTAGGTCAACAACTGGGAACAATTTTTGGCTGCTTATGTCGATCAAAGCAAGAGCCTCGAAATGAAGTTATTAGGTGTATAGAGCAAAGTTCAACAACCCATCTTTATCTTTCTCTAGAATTTGGTTTCGGATGTCTTATGGGGCACTCTTTCACTCTTTTAGCCTTATTTTATAAGGTCCAATAGTGTCATAGTTATTTATTTTTAGTTTATATTTTTTTATTAATTAATGTCAAACATTGGCATCCCTAAGTTAAACCCATTTGTGGTTAGTCAACAAGAACCAAACCAAGAAAAACCTTGTTTAGTAATATAATTGGCACTCTTATCCTCCTTCATGGTTGGAAAATATTTTGTTCAATGATGTAAGAACTTATTTGAATGCCCATGCTTCTTAGTAATATAATTGTTTACTTGCCCAAAAAAAAAATAATCATATTTTTCACCTATTTATTTTTTGGACTAGGATTCCCTTCTTTGTTGGCAAAATTTTCCTTACCTCTCCAAGTACTTCACATAACTGACTCTCCCTAATCACATCAGATTTACTATCCCCATAACATCATTTTCCCTCTGACATAATGAAATCATGAACATGTTTAGTTTTGGTGTAAGGGCACTCGACCTGCAAAGGCGAAGAAGCATGTACCAGCAAACTTAAGCACTAAGTGTTGATTTTATCAAGTAAAACAACATGATTTTAGGCAGGTTGGATTTTATACGCCAATCCTACCCTCCTCTAACCTCCGCCGAGGGTCAAACAGGTGGAAACATCAGCAAAAGTGATTTACACTATTTGGGAGCATGTATAAATCACTTTTAACGCTGATGTGGCCACCCCTTGACCGCGGCAGAGGTTAAAGGAGGCGTAGAAAATCCTCGCCGGATTTTAGGCTTATAATTTGTGAAGCTATTCCATTTGCTAGGTCCTGCAACCACGGTATCAAACAAGTCTCCAGTTTTCTTCTTTTTTCTACCCCCTTCCTCCTTCTAGAGATGCTGCAGTACTTTACAGGAAAGTGATAGCCTTTAATCGCCCATAACTTACAGCTTGTGTAGGTTATCCACACTCATGACTGCCACTTGAAGCCAATCTCCTAATGTATTTGACATCTTATGGTTGGACATATATGAGGGCACATTTAGGGTGAAAGACTTGAAAGCTGGGGCTTTTGTAGGGTAGGCCTGAACTTTAGTTCAGCTACTCCTCAACACCCCTAATGCCTCTATTGAACTGGGGCTGGGCTCAACTTTGGGCCCAAAGTTAGAGTTTGGGATGCCCTTCTCTGGGCCTGCCTTGTCCTATTCCACCCTGAGGATTAGGTACAACAACTTAGAGAGTGGCTAAACTTGGAATGACATCAAGGTCGACACATCACTGCCAAAAACTGAAAAAAAATCCCCCAAAAAAGTGTATATCACTTTTTCGGCACTGATGTGTCAGCCCTAATGTCATTCCAACTTTAGCCACCCTCTAAGTTGTCCAACTGAATCCACTCAAGTATCATTCCATTGACTTTCATGTCGTTCGAGCACCTTCAACTTCTACCATATCACTCCTCATGGGTGCAGTCATAGTCTTCGTGCATATGATTGAACAGCCCCAATTGACATTCCCTAATTGTTGTTAACCATGTTACCTCTAAGTTCTTATAAATGCTTTTATTTTTTAATGTTATCCTTTCTAATCTTGCCACTCAGGCATCTTGATATCCTCATCTCAGCTATGTTCATTTTCTGCATGTTATTTCTTGGTTGCCTAACATTCTGTTCCACAAAGTACAGATGGTTTTACTGCCATCATATGTAATTTTTTTCTTCACTGTAACAATTTGTATGGATCACACAACACACTAAAAGCACTTCTCCACTTTACTCACCATGATCTAATTTTCTCCCCCCATGGATGATTGAGCTAAGATAAAGAAATGGTCCCTATGAGGTATCTCTTGATCATCAATCTTTTTTTTTTTTTTTTTGGGTAAAGCTTGATCATCAATCTTTACTCTTCTATTTCTATTACTATGTTTACCAAGGTTGCATTTCATACAGTATGACTAATCTTAATGTCTTTTAGATTTCATGACATCCCTCTATAATTCTAGCTTAGCATTTTCTCTTATTGTCTACTTAGTCAAAACTATATTATCACCAAACAACTTAAATCATGAAATCTCCTATATATGCTTGATTAGCTTATCCGTAATAAATTCCAAGAGATACGGGCTCAATGCTAACCCCTGATATAAATCTACAATGATTGTCCATCTCTCTCAATTGTTCTATTAATATTTCCCACTTCATCATACTTGTCTTAAACTAAATCCATATATCTACTTGAGATCATTTCTTCTCCAAGACTCATCAAATGATTTTTTTTTTTTTTTATGGAGCCTATGATATATGTTGTGCAAATCTTTCTTTTATCTAAACGTTGACATCAATCACCTAAATAAGAATGTGACAAATCTAGACTGTCATTAGACACCCTGAGGATTTCGTAGGACCAACTTAAGTAACCCTAAGGTAGGACATCAGAGGCCAACAGATAGCACCAAAAAGTGAAAAGCATCCCCAAAAAGTGTTAAGCCCCTTTTCGATGTTGATGTGTCGACCCTTGATGTCAGTCCTACCTTAGGGTGACTTTAGTTGGTCCTACCAATCCGAGACGCATTAAACAAGGGGCATGAGAGTTTGAGAATTTTCATTGGAAAATGTCCAAAAAAAGGCCTTAATTTGACACATGGTAGAGTGCTTCGGGTGAGATATAACAAGAGTAGAGGATGAAGTGGGCAACAAATGCAGCCCTTTTAAATTGCCAGCTAAGCTACCAGGTGGAAGATCCTTGGCCAGACATACACTCTCTGTATAGGAAAATACTTTCATATAATCATCTCACTTGGGGAAACCAACATAAATTATAGCTCAATAGAGAATTTAGCTGTTTCATTGACTACCTTGTTTGTGGTAGTTGCTTATGCTTTTCTTTTTCCTTTTTTTTTTTTTTTTTTTCTCTATAATAATTGTCATGTTGAACAATCCTGATTAAAGGGATTAATGTAATTTCTTTCTCTTATCTTTGTTATAGGGAAGAGAAGGTGGGGTTGTGGCCAACTTGTATTTTACTTTTTATACAATTTTCAACTGTGGGTTTATATTTGGAAATTCATCAATCTTAACAACTCCATAATCAATGTTATAGATTACCAAGACAAAAATTAATGGATCTACCCAACTCGACCACATTTACTATTGCAAAGATGTCTTTCTTGTCCTTTTTAAAGTTTGCCCTTGGATGCTTTAATGATTAGAGCATGTGTTAGTTAATCAGAAAGTCTATCTTATATAAGTTACACCCCATTAGCTACTGTTTTTCACATACCCAAAAAATAATAATAATAATAATAAAGAAAGGAATCATTAAGTCATGGATTAAATGGATAATGGGATTGAGTCAGATTACACAATGCTACTATTATTTATATATTATTGAGTATAAAAAAATACCGACCTATGGATTCTCCACTATAGTGGTAATGTACTGATGCCTCTTGAAAGGGGAACCATGAGTGTTTTTCAACTAGGAAACGATCCATCATTCATTCATGTAATGGATAAAATATGTTACATAACTTGAATTCATGTGGCTTTAGTTGGAACACGTTCTCGTGCATGGGGTCATCAGTTGCCGACCAAATTCCATAAAATATGAATTTAAAGGGTTTGGGGAAATATTGGAATTCAATTTTAGTAAAAGTAGGAATAGAAATGAGAGTAATTAAGGAGTCAGTGAAGTAATTATTGCTCATAGAATTAGAGCAGAGTGGATG
Source organism: Platanus orientalis (assembly GCA_025762735.1). Lineage (NCBI taxonomy): Eukaryota > Viridiplantae > Streptophyta > Magnoliopsida > Proteales > Platanaceae > Platanus > Platanus orientalis. Next base: position 7,020 of record JAOXJP010221712.1, on the reverse strand, counting down.
AAGTGGAGCAGTGTTTTTAGATTGCTATATGAAAGAAAAAAATACTATTAACATGATTTTTTTTAAAATGGCTATAAGATTGGCTTTGCTTTATGGAGCAGAATGGTTGATCATATAGCTGAGATGAGGATGGTGAAGCCATTGAGTGACAAGACTAGAAACAATAGAATTATAAATAAATGTATTTGTGGGAGTTTAGGGGTAGCACTAATAGGTGATAAGATGATTAAAAGTTGGTTGAGATTGTTTAATCATGTGAGGCGAAAACCAATTACAATGTGTGAGAAACATGCACATTAAAGGCATTAAAAGGACAAGGGAAAGGCCACAATTGACTTGGGTTAAAGTAGTGAGAAAAAAAAATGAGTGCTTGTGTTTCAATGACACATACGAATATATGACCCAAGATTGAGTGGACTAACCACCCTAGATAGAGTGGAATGACTGAACAGGAATCATGTAGCCGACCCTTGATGATGTCTTTTGAGTTGAGTTGTTGGGTCTAGGTAGACACAAACTTCAAATCCCTAACTTGCTTCCATCTAAAGCCCTGGAAATGTTTTTCTAATTCTGCATTGTACACCTGAAAAGATGATTCTTCTTTTCTTGCACTATTCTTGGTCGTGTCTGGATTAGATAATTTTGTTGGATGGTTATATGAGAGGCAACTACTGTGAATAGAGAATTACTGGAAAAACAGTACAATGTTGATGCTCATGATACTGTTGGATGTGTCAAAAGGAACCAAAGCTGATGCAGATCTGCATCACTCACTTTCGAACTCCTTTGAGGTATTGAAAAGTGGGGCAAGGAATAACAAGTAGGTCGATAAATCAACTTTGAGAAGATTAAAGATGACCCAATTATACCTTTAAATTAAGAGGAATGCTAATTCATTGTAAACTTAATGTGCATAGAAGGAACTCATTATAGATGTTGGAAGCCTATGTGGTTCAACAAGATTGTCTACATCCATGGGGCAGCAAACAGGTACAAAGAGAAATACAAAAAATTACGAGGGTGTTTCACTCTCTTCTCATAGCCCAACCAGCAAAAATCTTTGAAGAAATAAACTTAGAAAAGTCCCTTGTCCAGATATAATGTTTCTTTCCAAAAGAAATAGGGTTAGAAAAACCCAATCTTGACAAACTAAGATTCACACGTAAGTGGGGTAATTGGCTTCCTTTTTGGAAACTGCTCCTTGCACCAGCATAACCCATTTAAATGGGTTTTCTGGCAAGGCGCTAGCACAACCCTTGATTGGCTTTTCTGGTCATGGTTCGTTCATCTTAAAGCATGGGTCCAGTCTTTTCTTTTCTTTTTCTTTCCACAAGGAGCCAGTCCTTTTTTTTCTTTCTTTCTTCATTTTTTTGGGGGGTACAAGAACATTATTTTGCTCCAAATAGAACTTTATTTCTTGTTCAATTGTCAAGCTGTTCTCAATTTGAGTTTAGCTAGCGAGCGACACAAAACATCTCTAGATTATATAACTTTGTTTCTCCTCTCAAAAAATTGGTAACTTGGACTCACTCCGATCAAGTCTCGCAACTCTCTGATCAGATAAAATTTAAAACTTGACTGGACTCAACGACTCAGAAGTCACCCTGAAATTAAATTTTGAATGTTTGTAAGCCTATTGTAGATTCCAATATAGCCAGCGGCCCAGTACGTTAGAGATGCATCCTGATTTTGTGATTGACCCATCTCCTCGTTATGAAGTAAAACAGAGTTCCATACTAAATATGAGAAACATGCAGTGGCAGCAGAAATTGAAACGCAAGATTCATTTATAGGGAAATGTAAACTTAAAAGGGAACCCAAATAAGATTGGATCAACACATGCCTGCAAAGATTTTCATTTTATTGAACTACTGGACGTTACATCCCTCTACCTCCACCAAAAACAAAAACTCTTACATCTCACGAACATTCACATTGAAGCAGACCAAGTCTGCATAAAAGGGTGGGGCTTCAAACAGCTAGCACCAATTAATGGCATTTACACTGGTTACATATAAATCAGATACAGCCACACAACCTTTGGGTCATTTTGAGTTTCCAAGGTCGGTGGCTGTAAAGCAGACACCTACGAACGGAAATAGCGAATTCCCCAACTCTGAGGGTGGAAAAGGATAGCACATATACCAAAACACATAGCAGCAGTGACGACTACAAACACCAGGGGACGTGAGGTCACGACTGTTTTCGAAAAAATGTGACCACAGGGCTTCCGTGGCCATACCTTCATAAGGTATGGTTGGTAGTTCACGTTCATGACAACTTCTCCATTCAAAAGTGCAACACTTTCACTACTCTCTTGGTTTTCTGCAGTTGCAATTGCCCCCACTTTTTCTTCCCTTCTTATCTCAATATCCTGCAATGCCAAAAAACTGAATTAATATCAAAACTGATGGAAACGGGGGTGAAATTTTTTATGACAGGCAGACAAGTGCCTTCAAGTAACAGATCGAGGGCCTAAAATTTTTTAGCTGAAACATGTTATGGAGACCACACCTCACGGTGGATCAAGCTGGCCCAACCCTGCACTTAGAATCTGCTCAACTCTAGACCAACCCCAGGATTTCTTTCCCTACAGAATTACCTTTCCAAATAGAGAGGTAGGCCAGCCGAGTCCATAGGAAGGGTTGGTCTCCTACACAGTGCTCTTTTCAGATAATAACATCTAACATAACCAATCAAAACCTTCTCGGAAACAAATAAACCCATGGAACCTGAATCATTAAAGAGCTTTTGTAATTGTTAAGACCTGATTTGTAAAGTAAGCATCCATTTGAGCATTAGCCATGTTTTCCACAGCAGTCGAAGAACTGGCATGAATTTTGTAACAGAAGCATAGCTTGTAGAAACGATATTTTTTATGATTTAATTTCACAATATACCAACAAATATTGATTAATAAATGCTGCTATCAATAATGACATCCAACAAATAAAGTTGAAGAAAAAAATTTATAAAATATTCAACCCGAATCATTCAGAGCCACAAAGCACCATCAAGAGGGTTAATTTTATTATGGAATTGGCATAACTCCTCTATGAAAGACAGGAGAATTGTTTCTTAGCCACTTTATGGGGCATACGGGAGGTAAGAAATGATGCAGTTTTTTAGGATGTATTCCAAGCTTTCCAGCCCATTCTAGTACAGTGGGGGAAGGATATTTAGCTAGAGGCAAAGACCTAGCTACTTCAAAGGTTAATTTTTACAAAGTTTCTCGGGTTTGCTAGAGTGGCGATTGAAGGAGACTTTGGGAACATCATTGAGAGAGCCCATCATCTGTTTAGGTAGGCCCTGGGGGATAGCTTACGTGCAAAGGAAGTCCCTTACCTAGGCATCCAAATTGAATGTCTCGTTCAATGGAATTTCCATGTCTGCTATATACGAGTGGAATTATTAGGAATGATTTGTACAGAGGACCTCGTTTGCCAGGGAAATGTACGAGTGTCCTTGTATCACCCCTCCCCAAATACACGCTCTAATACAGACTTCTCATCACTGATACAGCTGTGAAAAGAAAGAAGAAAAGGAAAAACTCACCTGATTGGTTCTTGGCAAAATAGAGAGCATGTAATTCCCGTTACAGCTTTGAGAAAGAGAATCCTTCTTTAGCACAGAGCTTCCTGGATGTCGTACTAATTCCCTAGTGTGCTGAAGTCTCTGCCAGACAATTTCCCTAGAATGACCCAAATACTGTTGAAATAATAGCATATCAGCATCATCAGTTTCATCAACAGGGTGGTATAACTTCTCTGTATTCATCACAATCCTTAGAGACTGTACTATGTTCTCCAAAATGGTAATACAATCATTCTTTATTAGAAAATCCAATAGACAATTTAATCTTTGAATCTGTGTAGAAGTGAAGACCCTTTGAATATTTTCCGACTTAGGCTCCTTGAGCAACCATCCAATATCTAAAAGAAGTTCCGACATTGCTGTTTGCCTCAATACAAAGAACTCACATGACTCAGAAATAGCATCAATAGCTGCAAACTGGGGTATCTTTGGACAGAGAGATTCTTCAAACCTCTGCTGCAACATCTGCATTTCAGAACATGTTTCTGTGTCTCCAAAAAGGATAGGAATGAAGTTGGATAATCCAGACTCATTCTCTACCTACAAAAGTAAAATTAATACCGGTTAGGGTACAGTGTAACTAACCATTTCTTTTTCAAGGTTTATGCAATAATAAAGAATCCACTAGCTGGTAGTACCAGCTCAAAATCTTGGATCTGGTTTTGTACTACCAGACACCCAAAATGATGTCTCACAGCTTATCCCAGCAATATGAATCCACTAACTCCACTAAATTAACAGCTTTAGCCCTAAATTATATGCATTAATCTTAGTGATAATCGCCAAAAGTGGTAGCATCAAGACATTTCTGACATGATTTACCGTGACACACAAATCAATTTTGCAAAAGATGGCATAACCAAAAATGAAAGAGAAACACACCATTTACACGGTACAATTTGTGGTACTGGAGCAGAAAAGGATAACCTACATAGATACTCTTAAATTCTTCAACAGTTTAGCATACCCTCTCTGGTGAACATTTAATTTAATTAATTATTTTTTTATAAGAGAGAATTTTGCTGAGCAAAGGTTCCATATGAGAAGTATATAACCAGGCAAATTATCATTAAAAATAATTGAGGACTATTAGCAAAAGATTATCTGTTGAACAAAATCCTGATATATTAGGATTTAAGACTATCAGAAAAAAATAATAAAGTATAACCTCAATTTCTACCTAGCAGTTTACGTACCCAGGACATGCAGAATACAATAGAAGTCTCGGCTAGTATTCACCACATTCAAGAAAAATGGTAACAACAAATTGGAGTGAAGATGGCCCACAGATAATCTATTCTAAACTTTTGTTCATAAACCCAAAAGGCAACCATCCAAACAAGCACAATTTCAATAGGTATCGCCCAAACTGAGGGGGTGTTTGATAACAAGCAAAAGAAGTTTGTGTAGAAAAAGAACATCCCAGATTCTCAGTATGGTGGCATATGGAAAAACCAACTTTTTAAAAAATATATATGCCATTTATCCACGAGGAGGAACTCAAGATGCCTATAAGAAAAGAGAGACATGAAATCAGCAATGCATAACCTATTGATGTCAGTACAAACATGCCTATGGTTTCATTTCTATTTATATCGGGTGCGGCAGAACTTGGTAATCGTTACTGCAGGCAAGCACGAAGCATGGCTATGTGTGGGTTTACATGCCACCCAGTTGAGTCTTAGAGAGTCTTGAGACCACAAATCAGACAAGACAATCAACATTTTTCTAGAGAACCTACCTCAATAAATGCAGGGCCAAGAAGCTTCGACTCAGTGTGAGGGATATAAATCTTGTACATCTGATGATCACAACAGTGAGCAGCATCCCCTTCACCCTTCCCATTAGGAATGGAAACACAATAATCATACGCAAGATACTTTCCAGCAAAAGACACAAGAAACCTGGCAATAGCAACCATAGATTATATGAACACCAAATCGAAAATATATCTCCACCACCCATAGTTTGTCAGCCAATTGTAACAGTTTGAGATTCCTGTACATAAATATGTTAAACAAACACAAGCTTTTCAAGATATACATCATTAACCACTACACAGAATATCCAAGTCTTCACTCTTCAGAATAAGTTAAGTTATATTGAATAACACATAAGAAAACATAAAGAAAGATTAAACTAAAGAAATGATTAAGGAAAGATGTAGTTGAAAGATATATCATGATTGAAAAGACTGTAGATGGTAGAAAGGATTGATTGAACTGGGAAACTTATGGTACCTTTCTGTAAGATCAAATGCAGGGGACTGAGGGGATAAGGTAGATTAGGCTAAACATGGCATATCTAAAACCTTCTTTGAGTACAGGTATGTCTACCCCATATCGTCAGAAGAAAGTATCTTAGTTCTCCCCTGTAATTAGTTCTCTTGAGCAATAAAGTCAATACAAGTTTAAGCCCATATCATCAGAAAGTATCTTGGTTCTCCAACTCTGGAATTGATAATTGAACATAGTTTTCACTGCTTCAGATATTTCACCAGTCACTGGCACTATCAGTGAACTCTCTGATCCTACTAGCTTGTACTTAAAAGTTTGAAAACTCTTCAAGAACACCTGGTGAGGGTTGACACGCTTGATATGAGTAACATCCAGAGTCATAGCAGGCAGCTGTAAAGGTCAGACTATAAAGTTCCTTTTTGAGAGAGCTAGCAGTGGTTATAAAATTAACACTTCAAAGCTCTGACCTAAGATTGATAGTTTTCACTTGAAGATCATTGGCCTCCATGCCATTACCATCAAAATGAAAAAATCAATAGCAGCAGCAATAATGAATGTGCTTTGGTATTTCCGCAGCCTTTATTTGATTTTCAATTTTAAAAAAATGGTTATCGATATCGATCAACATAAGAATAATAATGAAGGTGCTTTGTAACAGATGAGATTGAAGGTGCTTTGGGTTGCATGGTGCAAAAGCTACCAACATCTTTTCTCAGACTTCTCTTGACGCAGGCACCCCCTGCTATAGGCAATTTGGGATCCAGTAGCAGAGAGGGTTTGAGAGGGGAAAAAAATCTATTTGGAAGTAAATCTCTGTACAGGATATGGCTAACTCTAATCAGAGTACTCTTTTAAGACTTCCCATTAACTCCTTTATCTCTTTTTGCAATTCCAGGTTCAGTTGAGGAAATGTTAGAAAAGGTGGAAAAAGGCTTTTTTATGGAACAAGAGAACAGGGAAAAAATCAAATTGTAGGGTGCCAGGTGTGATTCATGGTTTAGGGATCCAACCATTGCAACAGATAAATAAAATTGAGAAGTGGTTTTGGAGGTGACAACCAAGAGAAACCCTGATTTCTTTTGAGAATTTTAAATTTAGTCTAAGCAGCCCAGTAATCACAGCGTACATACTATTTCCCTCTTTTTTACTTCCTTTGTTTTGTGTGTGCGCGTTTGGGGGGGGGGGAGAG
>JAOXJP010221701.1:0-11692 GCA_025762735.1 Platanus orientalis | reverse complement strand
GGACTCTTCTACCTTAAGGGCAATGCCCTTCTTCTTGGTAGGTTCCTTAATGGCTGTTTCAAATGTTTGAAGTGAGCAATCAACTTCTCTAGCTTCATAACTTCTAGGTTTTTGTTTTCTTCTATAACAATTACATTAGGCCTAAACCTTTTGGGGAGGGACCTAAATACTTTTCGAACCACCTTAAACTCGGGAATATCCTCACCTAGACTCCTCATGACATTCACCGAGTTTGACAACTTGGCATTGAATTGAAAGATTTCTTCATCCTCCTTCATCCAAAGAGCTTCAAGTTGTGTCGTGTACATTTAAAGCTTGGACATCTTTACGATGCTTGTACCCTCATGGGTAATGGAGAGAAGTTTTCACACTTCCTTTACCATCTTGAGATAAGTTATCCTCCTAAACTCATCTGAGGCTAGGCCACTTGCTATAGCATTTAATGCCCTAAAATTAAACTTGTGAGCATTAGCCTCGGCGGAGGTCCACTCACTTCTCTGTCTGTCGGACTGTGTATAGCCATTGACAATTGCACTCCATACCCTCGGGTCATAGACATTTAGGAATATCTCCATCCGAGATTTCTAATAACCATAGTCTGTTCCATTAAATAATAGAGGGGTGCTAATGGACATACCACTATCTTCTCTAACCATCTAGAATTTTTGCTAGGACTTTACTCGGGATGTTAAGCCCTATGTGAGTAACCTAGGCTCTGATACAAATTAAAATTACTCTAAAGTAATCCTAGAGGGGGGTGAATAGGATTTCTTAATTAATTTACCATTTTTTCAATTTTAACTTGCGATTGATTTTAATCCTTTTTAACTTAGCCAAAGTGCGTGTGTGCTCCAATGTGTCTACTCAAATATTTCATCAAATAACTGCAATGCAAGAGTAATAGAGAGCATTGAAGGATAGAGACAAGCAATCACACATACAATCCACATGCAGAGATTTATAGTGATTCAGCACTCGGGCTTACGTCTACTCTTCTAAAGTTCACTACCGAGCTTAGGCATATTTCATTTAGGTACTATTACAACTCAGGTCAATATACAAACCTAACTACTTGTTCACAAGCAAGCTAAACAACACTCGGTGTCTCCAGCGAATGTGTACTACTTCCGGTGTCTCTGGCAGAGGTAGTCAAGCTTTCGGTGTTTCCGGCGGAAGCAAAGCAAGAACAATAATGAATATGAATGCAAAGTCAAGCAAATATTACCACAAGTTGGTTGATGTGGCTAGTTGTTCAAAGTAGGATGCTCCTTGTTGAGCTAGTTTGCCTTAACTACCCACAATCTCCAAATACTTGAGTCTAATGCTCCTTGAGCTCAGCCAAATGTGAGTTTCCTCTAGGGAAAGAACTCACCACAACTTCTCCTCGATAATAGTGGAGTGGTATTCAAGAAGAGAGAAAGAGAAAGAATTTAGTAAAAAATGTTAGCTACTCAAACTCAAAACTAGTGGACAATGGTGTTTTTCACAATGGAGGATGCTCTCAATATAGTAAGCTTTTGAGCTCTCTAAAAACAGCTTGGAGTGTTGGAGTTCTTTACCGTAATGGGAAAAATTCCCTTTTATAGGGTTAAGCACCCATAGCCTTTGGATTGGAATATTTTATAAAGGGTAACATTTTGGAACCTTGGATTTGAAAAACGTAGTTCAAATTTCGAAAAACTCTGCTTGAAAATCGTGTTTTAAAATTGTTCCAAAATTTCCCTCATAACCGATTGCTTGATCCGCAATCAATTACGGGCCCTTAGACTCGCAATCGATTGGTTGATCTCAAATTGATTTCGAGTCTAGGAGATTTGGTCCAAATCGATATTGCAATCGATTACAGTCTATGAGTTTTGGCCTCGGGAGTCTCAGACTGTGCCCAGATTTCACTCATAATTGATTCATTGATCCGCAATCAATTGCGACTCCCAGTTTCTGAATTTTGTTTTGGGCACTGTGGGGGGTCTGTTCTTGGGTCTTTTGGCTTTGACTTTTGTGAGAAACCTACCACCATGTCTAGATTGATTTTAAGGTATTAAAATGATATGCAATACATGCTTTATACCTTTCTTGGTATGGCAAATCCGTGGTAGATTCCGGTCTTCTCTTCGAGTCTTTGGTCCTTCTTATCTTCATGTCTTGAGCTTGTGAGAGCATAAGACACTTATAAGGCACATACCACCACCCATTTGACCATGAAATTGATATTGAATAGAATGCAATGATGGTCCGTCAATGGCATACTGATAAATTCAGCTATGAGAACACTCCTAGGCAATATAGATTTGATTTTGGAGAGTCTTGGACTTCGCTTGGTCCATTCACCATTTGTCTTTTTTCACAATTCATTTTTTCTTTTAATTTTATGACCATCCCAAACAAATAAGGTACAGAGACGATTGTTATAACCATCCTACCTGCCCAAATTTTGACAAAGATCTCCTAGGTGGAACCAAAGGTTTGTTAATGATATGCCCTCATGGGCTACATATTTTCCATAGGCCATCTGGCCAGCAACTTAGCTTTCCTCACACCCAAAGAAGCTTGGTCCTAATTAATGATTATCTTATGGAAAGGAGCAATTTACATGGCATGACTTCCAACCACCTTATAAAATACCTGAAGAAGTTCATTTTATTACAGCTGGTTCCAATTTATCACATTCAATAGATCAAAACTGAGCTTTCAAGAATTACCGGATCACCCGTCTCAAACATTCTATGCGAAATAAAGGTTGCAACATCATACCTGAGAAATGGAAATTAAGGGATCAGGTAAAATACAAGAATTACCCTCTAGGATAATGGAAAACATCAGAAAATCAGCATTTACACCCGAATGACAAGAAAGACTAACCATGCCCCATCTCTAGCTGATTTGGCTTCAAACTCCATCTGAGAATTATTATCTGAAGCTTTCCTTCCTGAATTAAGGAGTTGGAGGAAAAACAGACATTTAAAATCTAAAATATGTTTCCAAGCAATGATAAGGAGCAGAGATTCAAGTACACACATTCAGAGTTCAGATGAGGCAAATCTTTGGCAATGAAATTAAGATTCAACATCAACGGTTACAGAATAAAGGGAGAATTGAATAGGACCTCACCAGAATAAAGGGTACTGTAAAGAACCCAATTTCAGAAGGTTTACTACAAACCCTCCTGAACAATTATTAAGTATATCTCAACATGGACTGTTTGTTGACTAATAAAAGGAGCCAAGCCTGGTCAATTCAGTCATAATGTCCAGGTTGACCTAGCTGACCCATTGATGCAGCATCATTAGCATGGTTGGATAAGGCCTATCCTTTGTAGAGGCTTGGGCTACACATAGAGGGGGGGAGAACAATTTTAGTCAATAAGGCCTTTTGTACCAATGTTTTGGTTTTTATTTAGTTTAGGGTATCCTATTGTAATAAGGCAAGCAAGCCAAGAGAAAAAGTGGGAAAGTAGTGGAAACCAACAACTATCATTTTTTTGTCTTGTAGTGTCATCAAACCACATGTGTGGTACCCACAAGATAGACTTGTCAACAGCCCTTTACTAAGGGGTTTTATGGATTAGATTTAGGCAAGTCCACTTATTAGAAGTCTCCTGGTTTAGTTAGGTTTCCTAAGAAGAAAGTTCTATTTATTTGGGTTTTAAGAGTCTATAAAAGATGAGGTCACAACCATGTAAAGGGAAGAATTTTTGAAAAAAAAAAAAGAGGTTTGTTTATTTGTTTCCCACGAGTGGGTAGCTTCTCTGTCACATTTTCTCTCTCCTCTCCCATACACTCTTAACGACTTCCCCTTCTTCCCCCTTCTTTCTTCCCCACACAATTTCTCCTCCCTTTCTTCTTCTCTTGTTCTTCCCTGTAACACGCCAGCCCCTTTTCCTATTCCATCATCTTCTTTCTTCTATCATCTTCATTAATCTTCTTTTTCTAGTATCATCTCTCTATTCTCTCTTAAATCCCATCATTGTGTAATAGCATTCAAGAATCAAGACTGAGGTGCAAGAAAATTCTGCAGGAAGTGTTTCACACGAATAGTTTTCCATACACCATACTTTGGCAGATCACCGACTTCTATTCAAGGTACAACAGGGTTGATTTGATCAGGTATTTTGTCCTTCCTTGTCCCTATTAAATTTTAACAACTCTATTGTTGTTTATTGCTAAAAATTCTCTGTTTGAGTTATATTTTGTGGTGTTCAAACTGATTTTTTTGATCAGAAATTCTGGGCTTCACAAACAGTGAAAATTGCACCCTCAAAACTTGCCCCTTTTCTTTCTTTTCTTTTAGGGCTTTGTTCACTATTAAGTCACTTCCAAAATCCCTAATTGCCCCCTTACTTTCCCATCGTCCTGCACTTCCAATCATCAAAGATTCCCTGCTTATGCTGAAAACTCCATTAAAGGAGCTTAAGATTTTTGGAGAGTTTCAAGAAAAAAATAGCTATAGGGCTTCAAAAATCTTGAAATTATGACCAAAGGTCACTGGATACCTGCAGAACATAACCCTAAATTTTCAGATTTTTCTGACACCCTCCAGGGGTATTTTTGTAATTTTACCTAATTTTAAAAAATTACAAATTTGCCCCTGCCATGAAAATTCCAAATTTTGATTTCTAAATTCATATTTTATTATTTGGAGTTTCTTTCCATCAAATTCCGCATCACCCATGGTGTCAGATGATCAATGGGTAATCCTAGCTCGAGTGGCTTTGGTTGTGCAATCCGGGACTCTAAAGGTGAGATTGTTAGAATTGTAGCGGGCCCTATTGGGGTTGCGGAATCCACTAAAGCGGAGGTTATAAGGCTGTTGATGAGATTCAGAGAGGTTCACGATCTTCACATGAATGTGCCTTTGGTTGAAGGCGATTTCTTGGTGGTAATGAGTAGGGGATTGGGTTTGTCGGTGGGCTCTTGGAAATATGCCCAACAAATCCACGAAAGAGATTTGTCGGTGACTTTAAAAGTTGAGTTGATGCATGTTCCTAGATCCCAAAATGGGCTTGCGGACAAGTTGGCTAGATGGGGGGGTTGATCAACCAAGTATTGTTAAATCCAATGTAATCCCGATTTTTCCGGTGTAGGCTTTGGCCTTTTTCCTTTTTTTTTCCTTTTTCAATAAAGTCGTTAATTATCGAAAAAAAAAAAACAAATGTAGAAAACTAATACTTCGTAAAAGTTTAGTCTTTATTTTTATTTTTTTTTTATCAATGAAAGTTTAATCACATGAGAAAATATTCGTAATGTGATTCTGAAAGTTCCTCATTAATGGATTTGGTACTATCAGATTTTCAAGTTTTTTCTTCATTTTTAGAACCCAAATACTCTTGACCATAGTTACCAAAGCGAGAAGCGAGAACTAGAGAGGCTAACAGAACCTAGCCTGACAGGTGCCAGTTCGTCTACATTGAAATGCCATGAAAGGAGCTTTAGGAAAAATGAGGCGGTTTAGGCATCGGTTCGTCTACATTGAAAATAAGTCTTTTGAACTAGAGACTAAGGAACACCAAATTACTTGGTAGTTGCAAATCACTGAATGGGGGAACGGCAAACCTCGCAAAATCGTTTTTCCCATAGAACACTCGGTGAAAATATGTGAGTTTCTTAGTAAAGCAACGTCAACCAATGGTGATGAAAGGCTCCAAGAGACATTACATCAAAAGAAATCCACCCTTTTTCTAAGTCGAGCCCTATATGAGTGGGGATGGTTCATAAAACTAAGTGTATGGCAACCTGACAAACGAAACTAGTTTATACTGATTCTACCAAACGATAATTTCTCAAGGTGGAAGAATATGGCAGTTCTCATTGATATCATGTGTGGAAAAGAGGAAAGGCAGGTGGTGCTGCTAAGTAATCCTCTTAGAGAAAGTTCAGGTAATCGAGCTGAAGGTGTATGAAATTTGCAATGTTGTGACAAAATGGTTCAGGGGTCCCCAATCTAAATAGTTTGAGGTATTTTTCTGATGGGGTTCCCAGGTAATAGAGCAATTATGCTGGCTGATTCAGAGGTGGAGACGAAACAAATTATCAGGTGGGAACCAGTGAGTTGCGGGAAAGGAATATTGTTGTTCTAGAGGTGGTTGGCAGCACTCCATCTAATTCATCCAAAGGCAATTTCAGGGTGCCGATGGGTAAAGGTTTGGGGCTTGTCCCCCTCTTTATGGTCTCAAGTCGTATTCCAATTGGTTGGTCGGAAATGTGGTGGGCTGTTAGCGGTTGATGGCCGCACCAAGGAGATGAAGGATTTGGCTGCAATGTGTCTAAAGGTAGTTGGGGGATACTTTGGATATCCCAAGGGCTTTGAAGATTCATGTTGATGGTTCTCAATACTTGCTCATGATTGAGGTGGGGCGGCCTGTAATGGGAAGACCTATTGATTCAAAATTGGGGGTGGGATGGAACGAGGAAGATGATGATGAGGTGGCCAATTTGGGGGCAGATGTGTCTTTTTCTTTTAGCTCGGGTGAAAAATACCTTGACGTGGCAGTTGGTGGAAGGGTGGGAGTGAATATGGAAAGGGAGAAGGATTCTGATCAAAGGGAGGAAAAAAGCCACAATCCGATGGTGGGGAAGTTAGGTGATAAGGATAAAGGAAAATTCAACTTTTGAAGCTAGCACCAGCTATAATCAAGTTGCCGCATGGGTCAGACCCAAATTGTGCATCTAGTGAACTTGGGCCGAAAATTGTACAGCGATTGGTCCCGAAAGCAAGTTGGACCAATAAGCCCACTCATAATGGCCCAAACTTATAAAGTTTGCAAAAGGGCCCTAATGCTAGGGCGAGAGGAGATGAGTGTGATTGGATGGGGATGAATGGATCATCTGGCCATCAGAATACCAACCTACATCTTCAGGTTATCGGGCGGAGGTTGCGAAAATCTTTATAACGGCCTGGATAGATGATAAATCGCACTTACATTAGGGCGATTCTACTATTCCATGAAGGAACCAAAGGGGAGGTGCATCATGATCAAGTTTGGGGCTTTCCGGAAAGAGCAGACATATTTCTCCGATCCGGTCGATGGGGAATAAGAAAGAGGATTTGAGTTCTTCTATGAGCAAGCAGGGATCACTGAAGGAACAGTTCTATCTATCAAGAGAGGAGTTCGACTATACCTCTCCACCGGGATATGTTGATTGTTGCAATAGAGATTGTGAAATTGGGGGTGCTCACAATATGATTCCGGAGTTCTTGGGAGGTGGCCAATATTTTAGCTCAACATCTTTCGGATGGGGAGAGAGTGGATTAAAGAACAGGGTTAGGAAATGGCTGGTTGGAAGCTTAGAATCGAAGGAATATGTAATGGATTATGATGATTGGCCGTCAGAGGTTGATGGGGACAAAGTGAGGCACATATTTAAAGGGGATGATCTTGTTAGGTTGGCTGATTATGATGCATCCACAAGCCCTTTGATCAATGAGTCAAGCCAACATGAGATGGATCCCTATGGAACCAAAGGTGGGTCATCTGCCAATCCAGGTATTTATATGCCCCATTCTACTTCTAACTCTCCTCTGCCTAGTCATGTATCTGGCACCACCATAACTCATCCCCCTGATAACGTCCCTTCCTCATCTAAACCTATTCTCCATGACACTGCTAATTATTGTCATGCTCCAGCCAATATGGTCACTAACCCTCATGCAGGTCTACACAGTGAACTAATAGTGATGGATTGCCATAAACAAGTGGGTCAGGAGTTGGAACATGGGAAGGGGAAAATACAAGAAGTGGGGAATGTTGCGGATAGCCTAGAGGCGAAAGATGATATGGAGATTTTTTATGAATTTATAAACAAAATGGGTCTCGTGGTCTGTGACAGGCAAGGTAACCAGGTATTACTATCTGAACAAATGAAATAGATGGAGGCTAAACAGTTGAGCGGGATACACAAAAAATTAAAAGGAAATAGGGAATTGAAGAACTTGGCATGGGATATGAAAGATGGTGTTGAGAAGGATGTCGTAGCAGGGGCTAAGAGAGTGGGAAGGGGGTCTTCGACAAAGATTAAATGATGAAGATCCTATCTTGCAATGTCAAAGGGTTGGGAGGGATTCATAAAAGGAGGTTGGTGAAGGCTTGTATTGCCAAATATTCTCTGGGCATAGCAATACTTCAAGAATTTAAGAAGGAGGTGACCCAGGACCGGTTTTTTCGTTGTGTGGTGGGTAGGGAGCTATCAGAATGGTGTGCACTCCTGTTTGTTGGCAAAGCAGGGGGTATAATTTTGGCTTGGAATTCGGCTATGGTTCAAAAGGAAGAGGAGCTTGTTGGCAATTTTTCCATATCTATAGTGTTTAAGGATCATACAAGGGAGGTGATTTGGATGCTCACAGGTGTGTACCCAGCTGTGGGCCTGTGGCAAAGACCAGGTTAGAATTCTAGGAGGAATTAGTTGTTGTTAAAGGTGATTGGGATGGGCCATGGGTTATTGGTGGGGATTTTAATGTGATAAGATTTGTTCATGAAAAAAATAATGGTGGCCAAATTACAGGTATGCGAGATTTTAATGAACTTGTACAAGAATGGGGCTTGAGAGATCACCCATTATTCAATGCAAAGTTCGTATGGTCAAATGGTCAAGAGAATCCTATATTATGTAGATTGGATAGATCTTTAGTATCAGGTGATTGGGAAGAAGTGTACCCACAATACTATTAGGAAGTGTTGCCAAAAGTGGTGTCGGATCATTGGCCAATTATGATGAATTCCAATAAAAGGACTTTTGGTGCTAAGCCTTTTCGTTTTGAGAACATGCGGACGACGCACCCATCCTTCATAGCCTTAGTGGTTGAATAGTGGAATGAGATGAGTGGGGCTGATGCGGAGGATTATAAGGGTTTTAAGTTTATGAAAAAACTACAACATGTCAAACAAAGGCGGCTAAAGGTGTGGAACAAATCCAGTTTCGGGAACATTAAGGAGAAAATTGATAAAATATGGAATGAGGTACAACTCATTGATAGAATGAATGATGGTGGCCTCTCTATGGAAATGGAAAATAGGAAGCATTCCTTGGTGGTGGATCTGGATAAAACCCTAGGATGCGATGAGATATATTGGCTCCAACAGTCCAGAGTGAAGTGGCTTCCAGAGGGTGATGGCAACACCAAGTATTTCCATAGGATGGCAAATGGGAGACAAAGGAAAAACTTAATCTCTCAACTAGTGGTGAATGGGAATGATGTGGATTCCTATTAGGAGATCTCGAAAGAAGCCATAAGATATTTTTTTGAGTTATATACAAAAAGGAGTTGTCATTGACCAATTATTTCCAATTTGCTTGATGTTAGTCTTTCTTCTAAATTAAAGGAGGATTTGGAGAGAACCTTCTCGGAAGAGGAGGTTAAAGAAGCAGTTTTTGGAATGTAGAAAGATAAGGCGCCAGGGCTGGATGGATATTCGATGCATTTTTATCATGTGATGAGGGATACTATTAAATAGGATCTTATGAAGGTGTTTGGTGAATTTTATGAAAGGGGAACCTTAAGCACAAGGATGAGGGCAACATTCATTGTTCTTGTGCCTGAAAAAGAAGGCTCAGGAACTCTCTGATTATCGATCTATCAGCTTGGTGTGTAGCTTATACAAAATTATTTTCAAAGTCCTACAATTAGACTCAAAAAAGTGATAGGGGAGGTTGGGTCCTCCACTCAGCACCTTTATCAAAGGTCATCAAATTATGGAGAAGTCTTAATTGCTAATGAATGTGTCAACTTTAGAAAGAAATCGGGAGAACCAGGTGTGGTGTGCAAACTGGATTTTGAGAACGCATATGATCAGGTGGATTGGGAATTCCTTTTTTGGGTGTTAGAGATGAAGGGTTTGGTGCTACATGGATCAAATGGATGAAAGGTTGAGTGCAATTTCATTTATTCTCAATACTTATAAATGGCACATCGAAAGGATTTTTTCCCTCTTCCCAGGGTTTACAACAAGGGGATCCCCTATCTCCTTTCCTTTTCTCTCTAGTGGCTTATGGCATTAGTGCAATTTTTAAAAAAGCAGGAGCAAAACTTATTGCCATATATAGAGTGGGGGAAGGAAGTCAGTTAGTGTCACACTTGTAATTCGCAGATGACACAATCCTATTTCTTGATGTAGATGGCATAAATATTAGGAATACGAAGATGTGTTTAAAATTGTTTGAGCTTATATCCGGTCTTAAGATTAACATGTCGAAGTTATGCATGGTGGGTATTAATGTTGAGGAGCTGAGGTTGAGGGAGCTTGCAAATGAGCTTGGTTGTAGAATAGGGGAATGGCCCATTAAGTATTTGGGAATGTCTTTAGGGGGCCAACCACAATGTGTCTCCTTTTGGGACCCAGTAGTGGAAAAGATCTCCAAAAAGTTAGTTTGTTTGAAGAAAGGACACATATCTTTAGGAGGGAGAGTCACCTTAATTAAGGCAACTTTAAGCAATGTACCAGTGTACTATATGTCTCTCTTTAAAATGCCATGTAAAGTGGCTTCAGTAATCGAGAAGTTCCAACAAAATTTCCTTTGGGAAGGTAGCAAGGAGAAGAAGAACCACCTCTTGAGATAGACGGAAGTGACAAAATCTAAAGCAATTGGGGGTTTGGGAATTGGAAGGATTAAAGAGAAATCATGCCTTATTAGGAAAGTGGCTTTGGCGGTTTGTAGTGGAGAGACACTCTTTATGGCAATCCATCATTGTTGATAGATATAGTGTAGACGCAAATGGATGGGTTGTCATTATATCCTTCCTAGTTCTCACTTTATAAAAAGCATCTTATGCTTTCAAAGGTTATCAGCAATGAAAATCCAGCCACATGAATAAAGGGTCCAAATACAGCTCAAAAGCAAGTCCACATCAGGAAGCAACTCTTAAAGGTGACTACTGCTCCCGCTACCCCCATGGACATGATTGCAGTAGCACAAACAATTCAGGTTAAACCATACATATGTAACTTCTAAAGTTCTACCTATCAAGAAATAAAATCATGGTTATAGTAGTTGGATCATTTCTAATTGTAGAGCCAAAAAAAACAAGACCCAACCACCTTGGAGGATTCTTAGCTTCGAGATCAGATTAGAATAAAAACCAATCAAAACAAGACAGACTATTGGTTTTGTATCAAAGCCAACTGAAGTGGCAATTGAACTAGTAGAATTGAGCAGACAAGGCCAAATGCATGTTAAAGTAACATTAAAAAATATTACATTATGTCATCATACGAACCCGCTAGTCAAACTGACCCATCCCCTCATTGAGATAGACAACCGGGTCGCTTTTGACAAGAAAATGTGAAACTGTCTCTATTCATTAAATAGAGTTTATCCACAGAAGAAAGAGAGAGAAGGAAAAAAAATCATTTTTCTTGTTTTCCCCTTAAACATCATTGTGTAGGTTCAAGTACAATTTAAATGGAAATCTTAGATAAAATTTAATATTTACAGCTATAAAAAATACCAGTGCACGAGGCTCTCGCTAACGCGGGGTCTGGGGAGGGCAAGATGTACACAACCTTACTCCCATTTCTGGAGAATGAAAAAAGAAATCTCAATAAATGTAGCTTTTTGCACTTACTGCACAGACTTAATGACTTAAATATTTGACTAATAATGTGAGATAGAATGTCCAATCCATATCGTCAATGCAATAGCCTGGCAACTAATACTTTTTCCCATTTAACAACTTTTACTTATTTTAAAAGATACCCTATAGT
>JAOXJP010221690.1:0-11692 GCA_025762735.1 Platanus orientalis | reverse complement strand
TTTTTTGTTTCTCTGAAGGTGTTCTTGAAACCTTACTGCTTGCAACACCTCAGACCAACACTATTTCCTCCTTCTCCCATGGTTTCTACCACCAAACCTTTAATCTCCATCACCTTTATCTATTAACAGTCTGAGATTTCATTCCCTCTACTGTTTACACATCAAGAAACCCAAGAACATTCTTCCTATACCTTTGCGGCACCTCTGAAAATTCATCCCCTTAAATTTAAGATTTGAAACCCTATTTCTTCATTTGTATTAAACCATATGGTTGTATCCTGATCTGCTAGCCTGCAATCACATTATCATTTATTTGACACCATATTATGCTTCAGGCTGAAACCCAATCTAAGCTTTTATACATGCAACCAATTATGGGTCTAATTGTCTACTGAAGTCAGCCTCCGAACATCTTGGTTGAACCCTTATGTCCTTAAGGCAGAAGCTGTTTTGTTCTCCATTTGTACCCACGGTTATTCCCACAACCCAGTTATGCCCTTCCTTTGGTTATTCTCTGATTTCAGTCCAAAACAAAGCCTGTTTACCCCTATTGCACACCCAGTGTTTAATCCCTGTTCTGAACCAGAGTATTCACCCACAAGCCTCCTACTTGCTGTTGTTCCAGTCCTATTACATTGACTCTATAATTCCTTCTGTTAATCTTGTGTTATTCCCTAATTAATATCACAAGTTCTCAAGGAACACTTGTTGTTTTTTCCCGAACAAGAACCTATTAAATTCCTAGTACACACTTAGATTTCGCCTTTGTAATCAACCTAAACCGCTCTCAACAGCCTGGATACATGCTAATACACTCAGCCAACATTACCTTAAGCCTTGGATTGGTATTTTCACTAGTGTGTTGCATCACTTGTGGACATCTTCGGGTTGTGCTGCATCACATAGCAAACATAGTTAGCAATGTGGTGTTGAGTGCAAGCATGGGTACCCTTTCTAATAGCAATGGGCAAATGAGAATCATAAAAAAAACGACGGAAACAATACTTGGAGAAGAGGCGACCTATTGGAGAGGCACGTGGGAGCTATGAGTAACATTTTGCCTCTGTCCAACAAACACATGAGTAAAATCTTTCATCTATCCTTTCTTTTTAGTAGGTTATGTCTCCTTTGGGACAACCTCTTGCTCCTCCTTGCTATGACATCCACCAATGTCAAAGGAATATAGAAGAAAAGGGACAGAAAAAAAAAACATCATCTTCACATACACCATGTTTTCCCCTTGAAGATGAGGATGGCTAGGATAGAACAAGAAAACAGTCTCATAAAAAGTGACATCCATGGAAACAATATGCTTACGAGTAGAGGGACGATAACACTTATAACCCTTCCAATTCGGAGCACACCCAAAGAAAATACATTTAAGAGCCTTGGGGTCTAACTGGGAACAATCTAACTTTAGAACATGGACATAGTAAATGCTCACAAATACTTTGGAAGGGAAGAACCAAATGCAAAACTGGAGAGACAAGAAAGAAGAGATTGAAAATCAAGAATCTAAGTGGGCATCTGATTCATAAGATAAGCAACAGTCTGAACATGCATAGTAAAAAACAAGGCACAAATAATCTCTAAAAAATGACGATTCTTTCATTCAGTAATACCATTCTGTTTAAGAGTCCCTGGATAGGTGGTTTGATGAAGAATGTCATGCTAAGATCTGACTTCAAAACAAGGACGTAGTAAATGCACCCAAATACTTTGGAAGGGAGGAACCAAAAGCGAAACTGGAGAGACAAGAAAAAGGAGACTGGAAATCAAGAATCGGAGTGGGCATCCGATTCATAAGATAAGCAACAGTCTGAACATGCATAGTAAAAAACAAGGCACAAGTAATCTCTAAAAAATGTTGATTCTTTTGTTCCACATATCATTCTGTTCAAGAGTCCTTGGATAGGTGGTTTGATGAAGAATGTCATACTGAGAGAGATAGGAGGAGAAAGTGGAAGACAGATATTCACCTCTATTATCAAAATAAAGAATATGAATCCTAGAATCAAATTGAGTACCTACCATTTTATAAAACAATTCAAGAGTAGAAAACACCCCCTGTTTAGCATACAACAAATAAACCCAAGTAATATGAGTAAAGTCATCAACTAATGTAACAAAATAGCAATAACCAAATAAAAAAGTAATAAGGGTAGGACCCCATACATCAGAATGAACAATAAAAAAAGTAGAGGTACTCCTACTCATACTCATAGGATACAACGATCTACAATGTTTTGCAAACTTGCAAGTTTCACAATGAAAAGAAGACATAAAAACATAACTACATAAACTGAAAAATAGTCGTTGTAAAGTAGGAAGGGTGGCTAAGCCAGAAATGCCACTGCATAAGCTCAGATATGGGGGCTAAGAGGATGTTTGTTCCACCGGGGAGGCAACGTGAGATGTCGTATCAAGAAGGTACAACCCCCACTCCTCACAAGTCCTAAAAGACACATAAAGAAGGAAACAAAGTGATACTATAGTTCAAAGACTTGATAATATGACTAACAGAAACAAAGTTAAGCTAAAAGTTAGGAACTTGAAATACAGAAGAAAGAATAAAGAATGAGCAACATCAATAGGGGTAGCAGCATATGCATTGGACCGACCCCTGGTAGTGGGACAAAGAGCTACACTAAGGCTACCAACAAGAGAACCACATTGAGGAGGCTAAGAAATGGGCTCCTGAGGATGACAATGAAGATCTCAACATGTGGCCCTCATATGACGTGATCGTCCGTAGTGATCACAACGTAATTGGTCCCAGTCATCGAAGCCACTACCAACATGACCACAACCATAGCTACTTACTTCTCTATGACATAGAGGCAAGAGCTAACCTCTCAGAAGCATGGGGAGGTCAACACTCCTATGGCGCTTCTCACGGTGGAGAAAGGTGTAAACCTTAATGAGGGATGGAAACAAATCACAGGCAAGGAAATGGCTACGAACTGGCTCAAACTTGAGATTAATACCCAAAAAAAACCTTAAACACACGGTTTTCCTCAACCAACTTCCGAAAAACTGAATTAGTAACATGGAGAGTGGGAAGAGCCACATAATGATCAATCTCCTTCCACAAGCAGCACTGATTGGAGTAATAGGCAGTGATAGACTGATCACTCTGCCTCATCTGCCACACTTGTAGACAAAGCTCATGCACCTAAGCTAGCTGTCCAACCTCATAATATGTCTTCTCAGGGATATCCCGTATCTCCTTAGAAGATTTCAGAAATAGATAAGTGTTACCAATCAACGACTATTAGACTGGTAAAGCCAGGAAACAACAAGAGCATCTTCAGCCCTCACATGGAGAACTAAGGGTCGGAAGAAGTTGGGGCAAGGGTACTCCCAGTAATATATCCCCACTTACCACGGCAAAGAATGGACCATCAGATAGACTGTGACTAAGCCAAGTAATTGGTCCCATCAAACTTCATGATAGTAATAGGAGTAGTAGAAAATTCATGAGAAACATGGCTAGTGCTGGAAGCAAGGTGGATATAGTCAAAGCTGATTCAATCTGGCTATCTTTTGACATGATAGCATACAAAATACACACATTGTTGTATATAAAAAAAGGCAAGTACTACAGAAACAATGCTAAAACCTGTAGTAAAACACCACAAGCTTCAAAACATAGTCGAAGCACATAGGCAGCATAACAAATCACCAATAGCAAAACTGCTCCACCCAAAACAGAATTGCCACATACAACACGAAGTAGTAAACCAAAGAAATGACTGCTATCAACTACGGCAAGACATACTAAACAGCACAAGGGCTAGCAGGAGCAATAGGCAATATAACACTAGCCGTGAGCACTCTCAGCCATAGAAATCAGTCAATCCAACAACCAACAAAGCTTAAGAGGGAGCAATAGGCAATCACAGAAGAGCTACAAATCCAATCAAGTTGTAGGATCGAATGAAAGAGCCGAGAGACATAAAAAATTACACCAAATAAGGCTAGACGATAAATATACTAGAGAAAACATATCACTAGAGGCTCCATAGAGCACCAAATCAAATGAGACTTGTTTCAAATAGTTATAAGCATTGTAAGAGACCAAAATGGAGCATGCAATGCAACAAAAAACTAGTCAGGTGAGCAGATCGAAAGGAAACATCATATCTAGAAAATAAAAGAAAATGCACAAAAAATAAAAAAACGTATCCAAATCAGGTACAAACCATCTCAACAAAACACAAAAAATACAAATCTACTGAAACCAAGACATTTCATCACTGACCTAACAAGTCCATACGGATGATGACATAATCCATTCGACCTGATGATGTCAGCGGAGGGGCAATAAAAGCTCTATAAATGTGTTTTATAGCCCTAGAACTAGTAGAAAACTCTAATACCAAGTGGATTTATGTAAATTTGTTCTAGGGTTTGTAGAAGTAGAAGAAGGAAGAAAGAAAGAAAGGGGGAAAATAGTATGAGAGAGTCTTAACTCACCTCATTCGTATGAATGTATTTATTAAAAGATATTTGAGTCACTACATTGAGTATTTACAAGAATACCACCCATGTACAATGAACCCATATACCCTCACATATTGGCCATATACATTCATATACATCAACAACAACCAAGTATAGAGGAGTGACAGAGCCATGTTAGGAAGTTTCCTTAGATCAATGATGGCATCCTCAAACACCCACTAATTTCTCTCTTTCCAAAGAGACTAACAGACCACCATTGGGACATTGCGTCAAATCAACCTTCCCCTAGGAGACAAATCATCAAAGGGAGTATGGCTCCATTCTGAAAGCAACATCATCGAGCCCGCCGGAATGACCCAAGCTCTACCAAGAAGATTAAAGAAGAAATTCCAAATCGAGGAAGCAACAAGACAATGGATGAAAAGATGATGGATTGTCTCAACTCTAGCATAGCACATACAACACCAATTGGGCCACAAAATCCCTCTCGCAATGATATTGTCCAAAGTAAGGACTCTCCTCCACTACACCAACCATAAGAAAAAAGAGGCTTTGGAGGGCATACAAGACTTCCAAATGACCTCAAGGGCTTCAAAATTACTCCCCTCCTCACCATAGAGACCCATATCTGCCAGCAAAGAGGAATAGCAAGACCGCACCAAGAAAGTCTCACTATCATCCCACTTCCATAAAAAACATTGGCCTCATCCGGATTCAAGGGAATAGAATGCAGCTTATCAAAAAGCCCACCACCAAATCAATCTCCCAATCACTAAGATTCCTCATCAATTTAAGATCCGAACTAAACTGTCCCACCGAGGAGCCATGATGCTCAAACAGGAATCCCTCTGGATAACGGGCCAAGCGAATGATAAGTGGGAAATCAGTCTCTAGAGGTGTCTCCCCACACCACATGTCTTTCCAAAAGCGCACCCGTCTACCATCTCCTACTTTAAAGGACACCTTATCAATGAAAAAGGGAAACCCTTTACAAATCCCATTCCACACAACATAACTATACACCTTAACCGGCAAACCACTATTCTGTCCCAAATCCCTCTCCCAGTATTTGCACGCAATCAGTCTCATCTATAGGCTATTGCACTCTTCCCCAAACAGCCATAACCACTTAAATAAAAGAGCTTCGTTCATAAGCTTAAGGGCCCAAATCCTTAGCCATCTTACAAAGGCCAACAAACACAGTCCCAACTAATGAGGTGAAACTTGTTCTCACCCTCTTTAGCAGTCTTATTACTAAACTTAAAAAATTTTGGTAGAGACTTGTTTACATCTTTAAGTCAAACCTTTTAAAGCTTAATTGGATGGTAAGACTGGTTGTTGTTTTCCTTGGTGTGGAGACCTAGTCTTCCTTGAAGTGTGTTTAGTAGTCCAATCGCATGTGTGTCTGTTTTACAAAAAGAACCCCAAGTTTAGAGATGCTAGGGTATTTATAGACTCTAGCCTGGTGTATTGGGTGGGATTTACTTCACTTTTGGATGCCAATCACCCTTGATTTGGGGTTGACCGAATACTCTTTAGTGTAAATGGGATGCTCTTCTTAATTTCGCAGTGGGAGAAACTATCACAACCTGAATCTGTGACCGTGGTTCGTACCCGAATCCAGATCCGTGGCATTGGGTGACATGCCCCAAACCCGTATCCCATGGTGGAGAGATCTCATGCTCAGAGTGAGTCACAACCACTTCTTTCTATTCAATCCACTTTCTATATAAATTTGATCATCTTTTTCTTTACATCCATTTAAGTCTATTTAAACCAAACACATCGCAACGGAATAATAATAAGAATAAACCAAAGTAAATGCAATAGAAATATATAAACACCATCATATCCAAATCTCTAAAGGTCCTGAATAAAGGGGTCCAAAATGCCAATAACAGTATATACAAATCCTTGTCCTACGGGCACATCCGAAGTATTAAAGGATATATATCTCCCATCAAAAGTAAACTAAAACTAAAACTAAAACATAAAGTAAATGGGTCTAATCGCCCAACTCCTCGTACTCGTCCACATCCCAAGCAGCATAAACGGTACCTATACATCTCCCCCTCATCTATAAGTGGTGTTAATTGGTGTAAACTTGACAGACTTAGCGGGAGGATACACAGTTTATACAACACAAAAGGAAGCAAAGCAAGTATACCAGTAAATGGGATGATCCAAAGTAGAGAAGGAAAACCAAGTACATGAATGTGCGCATCAACTATGAAATGCTTGTATCTTTACTATAAATCAAGTATACTCATGCTTCAAAATGATTAAGAGATAATCCAAACCAAGCCAGTCCAAAACATGTATATACTTAAACTACATGCAATATGCTTGACTAAGTACCATGTGCTACATATATATAAGTATATGTAAGTGGAATAAGAAAGTATACTACATACTATGTGCCAAACCCATGATGGTCCAAATACCAAACTGTTATCAAATACAAATGAATCTATGATAGTTCCCGGTAAATCCAAATCCCAGTCCAAAACCACATAACCTATATAGGGTCTCCAATAAAACCAAACCATGTAACCCATGTAGGGTCTCCGCCAAATCTATAATCACATAACCCATGTAAAGTCTTCGACAAATCTGATATCCCATAAACCAAGTAGGATCTCTAACAAATCTAATACCATATGGTGGGCCATTAGGGTCATCTTCACCTATTGATGTGACCCAGTGATTAGGTACCTGAAGCCATAAAGGTTGGGGCACTGTGGCCATCGTCACCTATTGATGTGACCCAGTGATTGAATACTTGAAGCCATAAAGGCGAGGGGGCATTGCGATTGTCTTCACCTATTGATGTGATCTGGTGATTGGATACCTAAAACCATAAAGGCTAACCCACAAAAGGGTCTCCAACGAGGGGTAACCTACATAAAGGTCTTTAGAACTACGTCTAGCCAACCCATATAAGGGTCACCAAGGTCATAAAGACCATATATATATATATATATATATCTTCAAGCAACTAGTGCCTCTTTCCTATTGATGTGACCCAACAACAGGTACCTAAGGGTCACTAGGACCAACCCACTTAGGTGTCTCCGAGCCCAAAGGGTATGTTCCCACTTAGGGGTATATCGTGTCAAGACCCCGTATCCAAATCCAAATGCCAAATCGATACTTATGCAAAGTAAAATAACTACTATGTTTAATTGGGACTCATTACTTTCCCCTTGATTTTCTCAGTCAAGGGGTGTAGCTTTTGCTTGTTTTGCTTTCTATAAAATTTCTTTATTCATAAAAAAATAATCATAATAACTACTACGTAAATATGTCATATATGGAAAATATCCATGTGCCCTAACTCATGAAGGACCAAAGACTAACATGCCAACAGTCGTAAAACTAATTGGCTCAAATGCTCCAAAACCCATGTAGAAATCCAAATGGAATGTTCCATGAATGCATCAAAGTAAAACATGGTAGAAATAACATGCTCACGCCACCAAAAGCTACCCAAGGAATGCAAGGCCTAAGAGAATAAGTAGGAATTCCACGATTATAAAATGGAAATCAAGAAAATTTAACACAAATCATCATAAGCTAACATAAAATAGAAGGAATCCACCAAAGAGAGTAATAGGCTCCGGCAAAGAATCCAAAGGCATCCATAAGACATGTATAATGTAGAGAAATAATCATGTGACATTTTATCAAACATGTAGAGTGCAAGAATTTAGGAATTCATAGGGAAATCAAAGGGGTAATCGAAATCACACCACCAAGATCCTTCCAAATAACACATCTCATGTAAATCAAGCTCCTATACCTTCTCAAATTAGAATAGAGATCAAATAACCCATTCCATAAGCTCCAACATCAAAGATATAACTCCATAACCCAAAAGATCATAAACACATTGAAAGGAATACATTCTAACATGCTCAAATCAAGGAAACTAAGGTCCTACTCATGGAAATCAACATTCTCAAGGAATCAAGAAGCTAATCCATCACAATAAAGCTCAATCACTGCAAATCTAAGAACCTAGGAAAGGAAAGTGTGCATAAATTGCATATCTACTCACAAATCATTTTCATGGAGATTAAAACCACAAATCTTTGCAAACATAGAGCAAAATCACATTTTTAAGAACCTAGGATTGAAGAGAGTGCATAAAATGTGTATCCACTCACCCAAAGCTAATCCTCCTTGTTTCCTAGAAGACCATCCTCCAACACTTCCTTTCCCTTGTCAACACACCTGGAGATCTCCTGATCGGTCACAAAAAAGTGTGATCGATCATGCCTGAAATTTTCTGAATTTTTTTGGTCTTTTCCACTTTGGGTCTTCAAAGTCCAACCCAAATGGTCCAAGAGTCTTCTGATTCACTCTCAACCGTGTTTAAGTCTCTTGAACATCGAGGGCAGTCCTCTTACTCACAAATACCAAGGTCTAAATTTGACACATAGTGTCGGGTCCAAATTCGCTAAACTTTCCTAATTTAGGTGCAGAGAGTTACAGAAACCCTATTCCTTTTTAGGAGGTTCTCTCCTTTAAGGAAAAATTTGGTGAGGCTCGCATGCTCCTTTGAGTATATGGGTCCACAAACAAGCTTTGATTATTTAGACTTTGGGGCCCATTGATCGTATTTGAAACTCAGGTCAAGATTACACAGACATGCTTTGACCAAGAACACACATGAGGGATTGAAGGCCCACCCATTGGCTCTTGGCATATCCATCGTAATCTTAATGTTCATTTAGATAATTTTGATGTCTACACCATTCTAGCATTTGATCCTTTTAAATCTCAAAATCCTACACTAATTAATCCTAAATTCATCAACTAATTTCCAAATCCCACGCCTTTAAAAAGTCCCAAAACCTTATCCATAGAATCCTAAATACCAAACCAATATTGTTGTTAACAAAATTGCAATATGCAAAACCTACCAATAGAAACCCTGAACCAAGAAATCCTACTTACAAAATATTCAACACTAAAATCTTATCTAAGCACACCAAACTCTTGCATAAGAAAAATTAACTACTTACCACAACCTATGAAAACCCTAAACCCCTATTTCTAAAAACTCTAACATGCTTACCAACCTTTTGATCACTAACAAAATATTTATTAATCCTTTACTTTGCTTCACTCTATTGTTCTTCCCTGAATAATAGCATTTTTGTTTTCCTTTATTTTGCCAAATCTTTTTTTTTTTTTTTTTTTGGACATATCCCTCAATGACAATCAGGAATTTAAACCCAAATTGAACGTGGCATGAAATCTGTTTGGTTATTGACTTCTACCTTTTTTTATAAATTATTATTGGTCCCATTTTGTTACTAATACAACTGTGCAAAGACGTGCATATGCAATACACATGATTGTGTGATAAACAAAACAAAATTATACGTATACCCACATATTTAGTATAATAATATAGAAGATGTTGGTACAAATTAGTGAGTTCAGTACTCTTCACATGAATTCTCTACCACAATGTTTTGCTAGACGTTCTCATACCATGGAGGGGAAATTTAGTTCACAATATTTTGAGATAAATGCTCTCTATGTGTGACAAGGTTTGGTGTCCTGTGGCACACATTGACACCAAAGGACTGCATAAATTTAGGCCTAGCCCTTGGCGAAAACACATGCCATAAATCAGGCTACTTGATGATTCCATGCAGATGGATGTAACCATGTTTCACCATTGGATTAGGACATCGGATTCGAACATCCCATGAAGGAAAAGCATTGTGTCCAGGGTTATAATGAAATATTCTTAACCAACAGTTATAATTATTGTTCAGTTTTTTGCCCTTTTGCTTTTTTGCTTCTATTCTTTCTTTTTTTTTGCTTTTCTTTTCCATGACTGATGCATTTTATTAAAGAAATACAAGAGGAACCAGAATACACATAAATACCACCCTTATACTTCATGTTTATGTAATCTAAGCTCATAATAGGCATGTTAATGGGTATATATATAACATTTTCTTTGCTGGCTACACTGATAAGCACCAGTTGAGGTTCCTGGGTGTTGAATGGGAGTGGGAGCTGTGGATTATGTTGCTATTATTCTAATAACCTTGATTTGCACAAAACAACTTTAGAAAAAGGTGCCAAATTGGGATACGATACAAGAACTATTTTTCTTTTTCTTGTTACAATGTCTAAATGTTGCTAAAAATCTAAATTCAAGAGCATCATATCAGTAAGGTACAGAAAAACGAAATACGGGAAAGTTATAGTAAAGAAATTCTCACTGGAGAGCACTGATCTGAAGAATACCGAGTTGGGCTTATTCCCAAATTTTTCAAATAAAAAACTTTAAGCTAAAATAATGTGACAATACAACCTATGAGGATGCTAACATATTACAACAGGTTTAACATCTCATTCCAATAAATGCCAAGATTGGGCAATGTTCTAACTAATGATCTTGGTAAGAGCAATGTCGCTACACACCATTCAATTAAAAAAAATAAAAGAGTGGTATCACTGGACAGGAATTGTTTTATAGGACCCCTGTCCCATTGTAATCTCCTTTGTGCTTGTTTTGTTTCTTTTGGCCTGAACTTTGAACCAGGGTCCTTCCTTGTACTCCTATGTGTTTTTTGTTATAATTTTGACTTCATTATTGATTAAAAAGAAAAAGGACATTTATGGCATTAGAGAAAAAAAAACTTGGCTGTTTACATGAACAGAGAATAAACTAGGGAATAAACTATACTTTCTTTTTAACAGATGTCTTCTTCTTCTTTTTCCTTTTCTTTTCTTTTCTTAATGTCAATTGGTACATACATGGCATGTGCAGTTTGAAAATCTATCGCATGATGGGAAAATCTAGTAAATCTTTTTTATTTTGGTCTGTAAGAGGCAGTTTACCTCAATAATAGCAAATATATTAATTTCAACAAAAAAAAAAAATCACAAAGAGCTTCAAGGCAAGTAAATTTACATCAAAGTAAAGCCCTCCATCACTCCATCCATCATTTTTTAAACGCCTACATTGACCTGAAGATATGCCTTGAGGCCAGCAATCCACACCTCAACCTCAACATTGTTAGTTTTGTTATTGTTATTTCAATATTCTACATACATGTGCACTCAACTATAAACTATGAAAATTACTTAAATAAAATAAATGAAACACTTACTTGATTTGGATGATGTAACTTCACTTGATTCGGATGATGTAGATCAAGGCTAGTGTTAGACACTATGTCCTTAAGACAGA
>JAOXJP010221679.1:0-11693 GCA_025762735.1 Platanus orientalis | reverse complement strand
GACCACTCAGGAGGGGGAATCAAAAACCTCCAAAAAGTGAATTGATTCCACCCCCTGAGTGGTCCCATCAGGGGTGTAGCAGATGGGATTTGGTAGGACCCCTAAAGTTAACCTTTATGTATGGACATTAGGGGCCGACATCAGCGCCAAAAAAGTGATATACACTTTTAGGGGATGCTTTTCACTATTTGGCACTTATGTGCCAACCCCTAATGTCATTTTTTTACTTTAGCTTGACTTTTAGTTGTCCTACCAAATCCTAGGAGTCTCTCTACAGGGCATCTTCATTTGACGGTCAGAAAGCTGAGAGGAAAACCCTGAACAGCGTTAATGTTGCATATAATGGATATAGAAAAAGACACGTTACAACATTCCAATAAAGGACTGACACGTTACAATCCTTTATCCACCCTAACAAATGCCCATGATTCGTGCATATGCAGCACCAGACGCAAGGTGCTGAAAAAGTGAAAATCACTTTTTTGATGAATACATGTGCAATGCATATGTGTCGAACGTGGGCAGTCGTTAAGGGGGCGGATAAAATCCTCACCATCACATTTCTGATCATCCTTAGCAGAATCCCGTAACCATACGCACGGCCGACATGAGTAAGGAAAAATGTCAAAACACTCACTACAAACAAGTCAATGCTCCTAAAATGCATAAAGCTATGATCTACTCTCCTGTCATGGGCTTCCACTAGAGAAGATTACGGTAGGGTTCGTGAAATGATAAAATCGTCTACAACTCTAAATCATCATATAGTCCAAAAGGGCCAAGCGGCTTTTATTGGACAGCCTCAAAATTTGAATATCAAATTTCGGTTTGGACTGTAATATGACCGTTTGGACTGTTGAGATATTTAGGTTTGCAGAATTATCTCTCATGGACAAAATGGTAATTTTGGTAATTAGATAGATATTTATTATATATATACTATAATAACCTTCCTATAACCCAATGTTTATATTCAAACCCTATTCATTTGGCGAATTGTCATGCCTTAATTGGTACTTAGCATGATATATCTCATCTAACTCACAAAAGTAAACAAAGATTATCCAATAATAGTAATAATAAATCATTCAACCATGACTCTGCGTGTCCCCCTCGCGTCACTAGTCGCCCAAAACAAAAGAGATATTGTAAAAACTCTATTGGATTGATAATTTTTTTAGCTTACTATCAATCCCAAGTAGGATCTAGATTGAGTAGCAAACCAAACAGTACAGATTATATATGGTGTTAATTTATATAATTTAATGTAAATTTTTTTTTTACAATAACTCTTTTATAAAGTTATTGGCAACAACAATTTAAAGAACATAATGGATGTGATCTTAAGGGTTCTTATTTTCTGGCACAATTAGATTTTAATTTGAATACAAATTTGATATTGAAACTCTTTCCAAGTCAACTTTCTTATGGTCTGTTTGGAAGCCACCTGTAATGTAATCATTTCATTCTAAATTCTCAAGATATTTGTAGCCACGAGGTAATGGTTTGTAATGAACTCATGCTAATTTATACTAATTTGTTAACAAAATTAGAAATGAAGTCATTTTAGGTTTTTCTGTAAAATAAAATTATCTAAGTAATCAAGTGCAAATTGCCACAAATCTAAATAAGTTCATTTTGAACTATCCCATTGTGGCTACAACTGCCTTGGGAATTTCAAATGAAATGATTTCATTATAGGTGGCTGCCAAACGCAGCCTTAATAAACTCCTTATGTTAATACTGATTAGAACTTCTACTAATTATAATAATTTTTACAACACTCTACAATTGAATTGAATATGTAGAAATTTGGAAGTAAGCCATTTAATTTAATTTATTTAATAGATTAATTCTTGAATCTACATTTCATAAGCCAATAAGATTGGGTGAAACCATCATTGTCACCTTCCTAACTCATGTTTAATGTCGTATGTATGATCCCCAATAATTGTTTGGATTCCCAAAAGTTTTGGAAAACCTTATTATTAAATTAATAAGACTATTTTTACAAAATACCACAACCAATGAATTTTTGGGTCCAACATATTAGAGTGAGTAGTATGCTAAATGTTCGTTATATTTAAAAGTAATTGATTCGTGTTAGGTGTTCGTGTATCCCATATAAGATTCCATGTAATGTAATCTACAATTTAACATTACCCTTTGGTAGTATCAAGAAATAATTTATCAATTGACCCCATACGTCGAGAAATAATTTATCAATTCCATGACATTGATTATGCCCATGGAGTATTGTAGTTGACCAAGTTTATTATATGTATTTGTTACTGACGCTTACATGTCCGGCTTGTGGTTTGTTACTCCAGTAGTTTAGATATACTACCCTACATTGTGAATAGTATGACACGAATAAGTAATATTAAAGTGTGATATCTAACAAGATCTTTATACATTGATGTCTATTGGTTCTAAGCCATCATCATATGTTTGGGGAAATAAAATATCTATAAGAAATCTTAGTCTAGTGTCATTGCTTTAGTGCAATGGTAGTGACTCAGGCTGCTAGTATGAAAATGTGGGTTCAAATCTCTTGAGCAGTCACTTTTTAAAATAAAAGCCAAAAGTGAGGTTCGCCTCCGGGCCAACCCTCCTAACATCCCATCATTATGGGACCAGCACTGGTAATATCTAACGCGAGGTTCTTATTGTAGTTGTTGATCATCATTAGATCTTCATCATAGTGAAGGCCTCAGTAAAGAATTTCTTGATGTGTTTGTGATGTGGTTGTGTTGGTTTTAAGGAGGGATTAAAATAACAATTAATTTTGATTAGTTCTTAATTTAGGTTTTATGAATTATCATTATACTTGCATATTTGATTTGCAAATCTTTTGATCCTTTGTGAATTTTAAATTCACAAGAATTCATTTTAATCACGGATAGGCACAATCACGCATGGGCATAATCATTGGCACAATAATGCACTGACCCAATCACGAACTTCAATCACAAGACTAGTCAATCGCAAGCTTTTCAATTCACAAGTTTGTCTTTTTGTGAACTAGGTGTTCAGTTGTGACTTACAAGTTGTCTTTAACCTTAGTATCTGAACCAATTCATTCGAAACTAGAATGTGTCATTATCATGTTTCTTGAAGGTAGTCGAAACCTTTCATCAAAGTGCAAGGGATTTTAGCCAAGCTAAGTTAGGAAAACATTCTAATATGAATAGAACCCTTATTTCTTTACGAATTTGCATGGTTCGACAAAAACGACCAAACCTAACAAGTTACTTAAACCCATATTTCAAATCAGGTTTTACAAAATTCATTAGTTTGAGATTTCATTTGTTTTCCTATAAATCCGGCAGTATAACACAATTACAAGTTCATATAAATGAACAAATAATCATCTCAAAAAAATCAAGGTAATATTTTGTGAACAAGAGCATCAATTCATGAGACAGCTCATCTACGATCGCACATAAACTTTCACAAGTGAAAGTGCCAACCATGAAAAAGTTCGTTCTTGAACCAAACAATTAGTTTCCTAAAAAAATTTGTTACCAATTCAAGAATATGATAGCTTGCCGAGTTTAGACGCTGGTTTTCCAATGCAACAAGAAGAGGAAGACGATGGACTTCATAGCTCATTGATGTCTGTACCCACTCATCCTTCAGAGGTCACAACCTCTAGTATTACCTATGGAGGTGTGCCACCCCTTTATCAGTACTGAAGTCGGCGTTGGACATTGCCATCGAACATTCCATTGCTATCGTTTTCATCATCGAAGGAAAGTCGCAACCCTTCTCTCTCATCCCTCTCCATCTCTCATTCCCTCTCCATTTTCTTTGTTTCAATCACCGAATTGATGACAAATGAAATGGACGACTGCTTATGTTTGTTTTAGCCTTTTAGGGAAATGATCAACTACATCTAAAACAGTATGTTTTTTCATGTCTCCACACTACAAGCTGACACATGATGGTTTTTGAACTTGGTGCCTGTTTTAAATTGGGTGCAAATGTTCATTCAAACACTTTTTTTTATGATTTTAACGCTATAAACCCCATTTTACAGTTATCTAGTTTTACATATGAAAATTGGTTTTACAATTTTTAACCTATACAGCTCACCTTTTTTTTGTGTGAGGACATGGAGAGACATACTATTTCGGGTGCAACAAGTCATTTCCCTTATAATTTTTACTATAACATCCTCATATAACTCCATGTTTTTATTAAGAAAAGATCAGGTATGAATGAAATTCGAACTGATGCATCTGAATGGTGCCAGAGGGCGAACACATCAGTGCTGAAAAATGATAAGCGCCCCCCAAAAAGTGCAAGTCACTTTTTGGCTCTGATGCGTCAGCCCCCTAGAGCTGTTCGCACGCATCAGTACGAAGTTCATTTGTACATAATCCCAACCCATATTTATTAGGATACCCTTATAAAACATGTATTTTGATGTATTTACTAAGATCCCTTATAAAATGTGTAACTTTTGATAATCACACACACACACACACACACACACACATATATATAACCTTATCATTTTATTTATAAAAAAAAACAGTTATCCCTTTTTATAACTATCAAAATATTCTATAAAAAATTCAATATTTTGAAATAAAACACTGAAATTTGTGTAAATGGATTGGGTATGACAACTTAGAGAGTGGCTAAAGTTGGAATGACATTAGGGCTGACACATCAGCGCCAATGTATTTCACTTTTTCTGTGCTGATGTGTCAGTCCTGATGTCATTCCAACTTTACCCATTCTCTAAGTTGCCTTACCAAATCTAGCCTTAAAATTTTCATAAATCTATTGTACGAAGTATTCCCTAAAATCGAAATTTTGAACCATGGCTGCCAATGAGTTCAGTCTCCACCCGGCGTATAAAATCCAAGCCAGGAGAGCTTAGTTCACTCTCTCCAAGATAAAAGGACAACTCTTCGTCTTTTTCTCTCTTGTCAAATCAATTTCTGTTCACCGTAACGTGGTTCAGGTCAGACTTTAACCAATTGATTGGCTTCCACGCAATTGAGTGGAGAGAGATTCATTTGCCGGAGCCATATGTCTCAATCGACCAGAGGCCTGCCAATTGTTTAAAATATGTTCGACTGGTTATACCTCTTCCTTATGTTCATCTTCGCTTTGCAACTATCCAAACACGTAGAGAGATACTAACAAAAACAAAAGCCTAAAGATATTGAGTGTGCTTGCAAGCATATACGTTCAGGTGGAGTAGAGGATTATCGCAAGAAATATTCCTCAATCACTTCACCAGTGGTGAAGAAAGAACTTTTCAAGATTTTTAAGAAACATAATGTTGAACAAAGTTGCTTTTAAACAACTTTTCATTCACCGTTGGGTTTGAATCTTGTTTGAAAAGTGGATTCAAGGAGAGCAAAGGGAAATCATCATTCAACGGGTTGGTGTAAAAGTGGATTCCAATCCGAGTTACATGGGGAAACTCTTAGAACTACAGCATCTCAATAAGAGAAGCTTTTAAGCTTTTGTTAGGTTTGTTATGCGGAAACTTAGATCTGTGATCGTATGCAACAAATAAGAAAAAAGAAAATAAAACAAAAAGTAATCACACCACAAGAGCAAGTTGATTTATGTGATTTGGGTTAAAGCTTACGTGGCGAAAATAAAGAAAAACTTTCACTATGTTCAAAGAACAGAGATTATAATGAACAGTGTAATGGTACAAAAATCGAGGAACCCCCAAATATAAATCCCTCTTAACCCTAATTACACTGGATCAAATCTGGACCCTAACTCGGATACAAGATGGACAAAAAATTTTCAACCGGAGACTTTGCCCGAGTTATATTTGGGTTTTTTGAGTTATCATCCCAGGTTATATCTTGGGTTGAATACAAGACATTAACCCAACAAGGTTATTATTTGAGGTACATTAGTAAGTACCGACGTTCTTTGCTCTTTTGCCCTTAAAAATTAAAAGAATGGTAAAAAATGAAAACGTAAAATGAAGGTTAAGAGATTGTATTTTATAAAAAGAATAAAATGTTCTGTCCAAGATTTGGTGTCCTTGGACACTAAGGGATGATTCGTAGAAAGAAAAAGGGTGGGAATTTGAAATTTCACATAACCCTGCTATTTTCTTCCTTGTGTTGTCTCCTAGTGTCCAAGACACCATCCTGGACATCAAATCCTTGACAGGGAAACTGCTCAGTTAGAGAGATGATCCTATGTATCCTGTCTAGTGTTGTTCTCGTGTTGCTCAACAAAAATAGAGGCAATAAAATCACTTAATGCAAAAAAAAGTAAGGATATAATGACGTTATTGTCCCTAAACAATTTTTTCACCACACGTCACTTTTTGGCATGAGCAACACATAAGTCACACTCAAAACAGCTACGAAGGATCATGGGTGTCCCGGTAATCCTTATGAAACCATCCTGTTGCTCTTACCATGGATTTCATTGGGGTTAATCAATTCATTTTTAGGCAAATCACTTCATTCCTATGAAAGCCTAGGAATCTTATGTTTGCATAATAATTCATAATTTTCCACTTTTTTTCACCTTTGCAAAAGTGGATTCAGTGGTGTCCCCACTAAATCCACTTATTTTTTTTAATGTTTTTTATAGCCCAGACACAACGTACAACTGCAGACAAGTCTGCTGATTGGGCTCAAAGCTAAGACCCCTTCTCAAGAGTGGATCACCGGGGCACTATTACATCAAGTTACCCCTTCAGGTTTGAGTATTGTTTGAAATGTGTATTCAGTGAGGGCAAAGAAAATTTCATAGTGGAATTTAATTTGACAGACATAGTGGGTAGCTTTAGAACTTACTTACTTTTAAGTATCTCTAAGGCCCGGTCTGGTTGCCATGAAAAAGTCCTGTGACAAAATTTTCTCAAAAAATCATTTTTAAGCAGTTTGGTTGTCAAGAAAAGTTGGTTTTCTCGTGTTTTTTTTATGATTATTTTCTTTTCTATACAATTCAAGGCAACCAGACTGGGCCTAAAAGAAAATCTTTTGAGGTTTAGGTTATTATTTGAGGCACATTAGTACATACCACATCCTTAGATCCAATTAATCCGTATCAAAATATATCCACCCGTGTATTAGCATGCAGTCCAGATCCTCACCTACCCACAAGTATTTTTTTGGAGGTATAAGCCCGTCTCTCCTAGTCACAAGAATACTTGTGGGCAAAAGAGAATCATGATTCAGTTCAGACTGTCTGCAGTCCACAAATAATCTTCTGTCTCCAGGAGAAGTACATATATCCCAAAAAAGTGAAAATCACTACTTTATATTGATATGTGTATATCTCCTGAAGCCCACAAGATCATTTGTCAACAAGAGATTTTGAGATCTTGATTAATTAGCATGCATCATATATATATGTTGTTCTAATCATAGAATCCATTGGTACCCGATGACCAAGTGCTCTTGAGCAAATCACTTCATTTTGGCAAAAGAGTTCACTTCTAGGGTTAGAAGAAAAACCTTTTGAGTATTTTTTTGGTAAATAGGAATTCATTTTTTATGAGAGAAACATGTCTTGTCTCGTCTCATGACGTCTCACAAAGAGGGTCGTCGCAGGTGATGTGAACCCGCCCTCTGTAGCCATCCATATAGTGAGAAGCATTATTAGCCTCTCTATTTTGTGTTTAATTTGCACGCCAACCCATGTGCGTTGTTATGCTCCAGAAGCAATGGACTGACCCACGCTCCTGTACAGCGCAGTTTCTGAATCTCGTTACGAAATTCTTTAACAAAAAAAAAAAAGGAAATTCCAATTCGAAGTAAGCCCATCGAAAGGGGCGTCATATCCTCTGCGCCGCCCCTTGTGCGACGTCGTGAGTATACTGACGTGTCACAGTCCACCATCTCCCCTCCTGCGGGTCTTCTCATGTTCTGTCAAAAACAGTATTGTATTTTTGTTGGGAGATTACTGATCAGCTCAGGCACCTTGAGCGTACGGCATGAATAAAAAAGGATTCTTTTTAGTCATTACGTGGTTCTCTCTTCCTGCAATAGGCTGGGGGAACCCTGTTCATGTAGTACTCTGATTGGATCACTCAGAAGATCCTTCTCAACCACACTGTTACGTTACGGAGGATCTGAACGGTCACAGGACTACATCACCCGATTTGTTTGTCCCCGTGTCTCTATGCACAAAAGGTGAGATCTATAACGTTAAAATTGTAAAATCAACTATCAAATGAAAAATAGGTAGACATAAAAATAGGGTTTTACAGGTTAAAATCATTAAACGGTGTACAACAACAACGAACATTTGCCCAATTAAAAGAAGTAACGAATTCTTACGTGTCACCCTGTAGTGAGGGGACATGGGTGGATAAACAAATTTAAGTGCATTCAATTCGTATGGAGGATTTTTACCGATTTTAGATCATCTCCGGTCTGAATGGACAGGTGCCATTTCATTTCCAATTAAGATGTTACATGTGGCTTGATAAGGGTGTTTGAGTCAATACACATAAGTCAAATGAAGGTATTATGGTAAATACGAAGCCGAATCCTCTGCGACACGTACGCTAAAGACGCAATGGGAGTGTGGCCCTGCAAAGCCCCACCGCCTTTGTACATGTGGCTTACCGTGTCGTGGAGTAACGGACGTGGCGCATAGTCCGGTAAATACGCAGTGGATAAATATTGATGTACCCTTTGTCAGACATTGTGTCAAATCCTCTGAATACGTACTTAATGAATAATCATCTCCGGTCTGTCTAGGAAAGGAACTCTGGTGGCAATTGGCGGTGGTTTCAGTACCCCGCCACATTAGCTTCGAATTTTCACAATTTAAAATCCTGCTTGATGTGCGTGATATAACGTACACTGAACACAGCCGCCAGTTTCGCCAGATTTCTTTTAACTGCAGAGTTCCTTTGTCATTTATAATTTATTTACTGAAAACCCTTCCCACTTTTGTTTTTACGGCGACAACTTTTGTGAGGCATGGGGTAACGCGTTATTTACTACTGGCATGATTATGTATCTCAACTTAAAACGAAGATGCTTCTAACTTCCATAAATAAAAATCCTCTTTAATAATATAATATTAATAATTAAAAATAAAAAAAAAATCAAGAAACCATGACGCTGCCCATGCCCCATGTCCATGTCCCCCTCATTACTACACTCGTTTTACTCAAAACCCCAAAGTGACCCAAAAATTAAGAAAGAAACCCCTATAAATTATAATATCCCCCTACCCCGAAACAAATATCTCATAAGAAACAGAAAGAAGAAGCCTTAGAACATAGAGAAAGATCAGAAGAAGAGAAAGATGATGAGATTTAGTAACAGCTTGATCGGATTTGTGAATTTCTTGAGTCTCCTGCTTTCAATCCCAATATTAGGGAGTGGGATATGGCTGAGTAGCAGAGCCAACAGTACGGACTGTCTGAGATTCCTACAGTGGCCATTGATCATCATTGGAGTGTCTATAATGGTCATTTCCTTGGCCGGCTTCGCCGGCTCTTGCTACCGGAACACGTTCCTGCTCTGGTTCTACCTCTTTGTCATGTTCTTCATCATCGCCGCCTTGATTGGGTTCGTGGTGTTCGCCTACGCCGTTACGGCGAAGGGATCCGGCCGGGCGGAGGCGAACCGGGGTTACCTTGATTATTATCTGCCTGACTACTCGGGTTGGCTCAAGGATCGGGTGGCGGATGATGGTTACTGGCGCAAGATCAGTTCTTGTATTAGGGATTCTAAGGTCTGTGGGAAGATGGCGCGTGGGGTGGCTGAGACTGCTGATATGTTCTACCTCAGAAAGCTTAGCTCTATTGAAGTAAGATCTTTTGTTTCTTTTCTTTCCTTTTATTTATTTTTTCCTCTTCTCGTATGATGATTGATGATCAACTTTGGGTGATATTTGTTGAGTTTTAAGTAAAATTTAATGAGTTTTGAGAATAATTATGGAAGATGGTCTGATCTATTGGGGGAAGATCACACCCTTTTTTTTTTTTTTTTCGCTGTGGTTGTTCTTTTCTTCCCTCTCTCTTTCTCTAACTTTCTCTAAGGTTGTGAAACACCGCTGTTCTCCATGTATTTTTTTCTTCTTTTTTGTTTTTGTCATTTCTTAAGTTTCATATTTAGAAAATTAAAAATGGAATTAATATATAGCTAATTTATTTCTTTTTTCTTCTTTTTTTTTTTTCCTATTTACCAACTCCTTGAAGAAAAAAACCACCATAAATCAATGAAAAACCCTGTCTGGTTGCCATGAAAAGGTTTTCTCATGAGTAATTTTTCTCAAAAAATCATTTTTAAGCTGTCTGGATGCCATGAAAAGTTTTTTTTTATGTTTTTCTTATGATTCTTTTCTTTCCTTTTCTTTTGGGATTTTTTCTTTTCTTTTCTTTTCTATACAATTCAAGGCAACCAGACTCGGTTATTTCTTGAGTATTTTCCATTACCCACGGTAGAATGTTCCATGCCTCTCTCTCTCTCTCTCTCTCTGAGTTTGTGTGAGCGTGCGTTGTACTGTTGTTTAAGCGTGTGAGATAGCGTGTATATGTGTGTGAGGACTATTTGGGTAAGCGTGTGAATTTGTTGGATTGTTGGGTAAGCAAAGCTGTTATTGAATACTTTGAAGTAAATAAGACTTGCCATTTTTAAGTAGTAAGATTTTTTAAGTAACTACCTAACGTTCTGTCATCATCTCAAATTTGAATGACCAAAATGCCCTTACCAAATATTGGAAATGACGGAACTACCCTTTTGGGTTTGTGGCATTTTTGTAGTCTGGTTGTTGCAAGCCTCCTACAGAATGTGGGTTTGTGTACACAAACGAGACATACTGGAGCACAGGAACCGTTTTGGGGGGAAATAACCAGGACTGCACAAGGTGGAACAACGATCAGGAGCAACTCTGCTACTCCTGTAACTCTTGCAAGGCCGGGGTGCTAGCCAGCCTCAAGAAAAGCTGGAGGAAGGTCTCTGTGATTAACATTGTTGTTGTTGTCATCCTAGTCATCGTTTACGTGATCGCCTGTGCCGCCTTCCGAAACAACCGGAGAAACGACAACGACGAACCTTACGGCGAGACGAGGATGACGAAGTCGCGGCCCAGTAGGTTCCAGCTTTGAGTTTCGAATTCCCCTCAGGTGATGGACATCCTTGACCCTTTGCAAGTTCTGTATTTGAAGCAGCATATATTTTGGCCTCTTTGTGCTTATAACCTACCTTTTTACGATCAATTTGGGTTTTGGATATTGAGAAGGAGGTGTCTTACTTTACTCAGTTGGTTTTATATTTGGTTGGTTGTATTTGATGTATTCATGAGTGATGTATTTATTTCCTTTTTATGTATTAGGAAGACAGTAGAAGCTTCGGAATTGATCTACTCTTATTTAATATGTATGCAAGCTGCATGTACATACATATGAACTGTTTTTTCTTTTGTTTTGTGTGGGTGGATAGTTTTTTTCACTAATGCCTTGTTTGATTGCTAGCTATAACGATATCATTTTATTTTAAAATTCCCATGGCATTCTAAGCTGTAAAAGTTTTGAATGGATACCAAGTTAATTCGGCATGGATTTGTTATCCCCCTAACAAATACCTAAAGTTGTCTGCATGTAAGGGTGGACACATCACGTCAAAAAGTGATTTATATTTATTGGGGATATTGCTTGTCTACAAGAGACTAA
The DNA here is from genome assembly GCA_025762735.1 of Platanus orientalis. Taxonomy (NCBI): domain Eukaryota; kingdom Viridiplantae; phylum Streptophyta; class Magnoliopsida; order Proteales; family Platanaceae; genus Platanus; species Platanus orientalis. The sequence continues at coordinate 52 of JAOXJP010221679.1, read as the reverse complement.
ATGGAAAGGAAAAAAGGCTAAAGATATTGATGGTTTTAAACTTTGGTACACA
>JAOXJP010221668.1:0-11693 GCA_025762735.1 Platanus orientalis | reverse complement strand
TAAGGTCTTGTTGATGTACCTTGTAATAGTTAGTAATTAACTATTAATAAAATCAACACGCCCCCGGAGTGGGCATTAGAGAGTGGGCATAGGCCGGTGTGCCGAACCACTATAAACACTTGTGTCTTTGTGGTTGCATGCTTTGTGTTTGTTCTTTAATTTTCATATCATAAGTAGGCATAAGTATCTAGGACTTGGCTGAATTTTCAATTTAGACTAATTAAGCACATTTCATATTTAGTTTGCAATCCATAGAGAATTGATCACCCAAGTGTTCATGCTTATATTGATTATGCAAAATTGCCTATCACACTAAATTTCCATATCTAATTTGCATAAAGCACCTAGGCCTTAGTAAATTTACAAATTGGTTAATATATCAGTTAAGTCTTGTTGAGCATCTTGCAAAATATATTGAACTTGTAAATTAGACTAATTAAGAGCTCTTGCATATTTGGTTTGCAACTCATAGCTAATTAATCACCTTAGGATTTCTTTCATATTGCTAAACTTAAGTGATCACATAGTGGGGAATTTATAGTGTTGTGGATTGATTGCACCATATCACTATTTGTATTTATCTTGATTATGCAAAGTATCCCAACACACTAAGTTTAATATAAAAGGATTATATAAGCAACCTTAGGGAACTTATCAACCCTACTCCCACTCTGTTATAGGTCACACTATAGTGCATGACGGAGCCTCGTGGTCTATGATAAGTTTATAGAAAAGATATTTACTTAATTAAAAGAATTTCTGCTGCACATTAAGATAAAAGTAAGTAAATTAAAAGAGGGTTGAATAGCATTGAGAAAGAACCGAAAAATTATAGATATCCTATTCATCCCCCTCTAGGAATAACAGTAAGGTGGTTAAAGGAAGGGTATAACATATAATTTTTCCCATTAGATTGCTCGTGCCAAAAGTAAAACCAATATCAAGACTTAAGATTATCTTTGTTTACTTGTTGGTTTATATTTAAATTTCCATTATGCCAAGTTATGCTTGGCTAACATCAAGTTTGATCAGATTTTCTATCAAGAATGTGAAATGAGGGGCATTTTTTTTTTAACATGGAGTGACCTCAGTGATGACAGGGTTTGTGGTCTTAATGAATTTGATGGTTTTCTTCTTCTTTTTTTTTTTAATTGTAAGATTATCAGGAGACTTCATGAAAATGTTGGAGGAATTACACCTCAAAATTTCCTTTTTAGAAACACCAACAAAACATTCTTAGTGCTTACATTGAGAAAATAAGGGACTAAGTAGATAAAAGACTTATGAATAACAAACTTGGTTGGTATCATGCATAAGCTCAAAGAAGAATTTATTTTTTTCTAGACCAAAAGAGGTCCTTAAATTGATCATATCCCACATAAAGGTGCCTTTGTGAAAGGAAGATAGATGCTTAGTGGTACTCTCATTGTCAATAAGTAAATTGACTTACAAATTTATAGTAAGGTACCATGGGTAGTGTGTAAAGTGATCACTAATATTATGATGTGTAATATGTGGTTCCTCCTCACGTAGAGAAAATGTATTTGGGTATGCATCATAATTGAATCCTTGTAGGAAAGACCCGAGAAGGCTTTATCGAAAGAAAGAATAACATTGGCCAAGGTGACTCCCATTTAGAAATGCAACCAGAGAAATAAAAAGTGCCATGGAATTTTAAAACCTAGGGGGAAATTGACCTACAAAGGCCATCCCCTAAACTGTTCCATTTCAAAATCCATTCCTCAAGCCAACTTTGTGTGTCCAACAATTTTTAAAGATACCTTTCATTGCCAAACAAAGTATTTTTTTCCCCAGATAGATATGCGCTCTCCTTTGGGCAGTATGCCACAAAATTTTGGACAAGGATAGACCCAAGGATGTCTCCCTACCATTACCAACTAGCTGTGAATAACCTCTTTCCTTCCTCCCTATTATTCATACCCTTTGAAGAGGTTCTGGCATTTGTCCCACAATAGCACCTCCGTGATCCATGAGGCTTGCCGCTTGGAACTATTAGTGAATCAGAAAATCCCTGACAGCTAGAGCTCTAAATGACTTTGTTAAGTCTAGAAACTCAAGTGTGATTTTTTATCCGAAACTCAGTGTTCCAAAGACTCATTTTAGAAGAAGTTTCATTTTAAAAAGAGTGGAATATGAAAGCTATGGATTCGAATGGCCTCTCGAGAGGCCTTATTCTACTTTGGAGAAATTTCCTGGATATCAAGCATTTGGGTGCAATTCTAGGTTCATCGAAGTCAGTATTTCTAATTCCTCCATTTACTTAACCTGGAGTGGTCTTTTCATCTATGGTGAACCTAATAGCAACAAGAGATTAGATTTCTATGATTTGATTATTGTGAAGATCAAAAGCATCAACACCCCTTGATCTGTTTTGGCAATTGGAACTGCCTTTGGATGAAAGAGGATAAGAGTGGTGGCTGCCGTATCTCCCCAAGAAATCTATAACGAGCCCATAGGATCTTAAATGAGGGTAATCTTATTGACCTAGGACATTCTGGTCCCCCTTTCATGTGGTTCAATAAAATTTATGGTCAAAGTCATATTAAAGAAAGACTTGATCAATGTGTTGCTAATCCACTTTGGTTGGAATCCTTCCCAGTACTTTTGTTGAAAATTTCATATTTGGTGGTTCTGACCATTCTATTTTCTTACTTGATTTTAGCCCTACTAGGAAATTCATGTTGTGTATTATGGGTAAGATTCAAAATATGAATCTTTCCCATTTTATTTATATATTTATTAATATTATTAGTGATTGTTATTACTAGTTTTACCACAAGAGATACGTTGTGTCTCTTCTTTCCATTTTTGGTATAAGAGAGACAACGGCTCTTGTTACACTTATTTTTATTATTAAATATGAGTTTAATTACTTTCTATTTTTGAATTGATTAATATGTTGGTTCTTGTGGATATTTGGAAAGCCAATCAATGAGAATAAAGGGGAAGCTCCAATGACTAAATATTAGAACCTTGGGTTATTTCTAATGACGTGAGTTATGAACGTTGAAGAGTCTTCTAAAAAGAAGGAGACCAATCGGGATTGCCAAAAAGAAGCGAAGACCTACAAAGATTGCACAACAAGGAGAAATCTCACACGAACTCTTCAAGCTCTTTGGATTGTTATTTTTTATGATTCTTTTTCCTTTTTGATTGAGTTGGAACCATAATCAAACCCATTCTTTGCTTGATCTTTCATTGCAAGTGTGGCTTGAGAGATCACCATTGTTGAATCCTGGAACGGTCACTGGAGAAGAACCTACTACACCGTGGGCAGCAAATACCGTTTAAGAACAGCATCCGTGGATGCGCCTCGACTGAAAAAAACCAATAAGTTTATCTAACTTTATTTATTTTCAAATTGTTTTGTTGTGTTTCATCTTGAAGTATAATCTGTTATTGATTTGTTAAACTTGAATATAGTTTAGAATTACATAAAATTACAACAATCTTAAACGGTAAATAGTTATTAAAAATTTGGTTTTAATGTCAGACTTCAGTGTCTTAAAGTTTCACCCTATTATTATTATTATTATTATTATTATTATCAATTCTAGTATTGGTGAATCGTGATTAATGTGGTTGATTTGTAATACTCTCTAAAAAAAGTTGGAAAGTGAGATTTTCTTCTTTTTTTTAAGGAGAAAACAAAGTGTGGGGACCATTTTTTTTTAACAATCAAACTTATTCAACCAAAATTCTTTCCAAAAGAACTGAAATACTACTCCTCCAATTATATATTACTATTCCCATAATTGCTGAATTCTAGATTGATTTGAGTGGTTTATTGTCTTTATATGCCTATTGTCATATTGCTATATCCAATCGTAGGTTGTAGATTTCTTACATTATTTGTGTGACTAATTATATTATTAAGGAAATTGAACATAAACCACTATTGTTGTGACCTATCAAGGAAAGCTTTTCTAATTGGTAACCTTGGTAACCATTACCAAAATCAAATATTTTGTATATAAAAATCCCAGTTGTAAAATCTACTTCCATTAACAATAAATTTGTTGAATATAGGTGGCAGTCCCCTTAACATATAAATATTTGCTTCTTAATGATATTGCTTCTTGGAATCATATACCGTGTGATGTAAAAGTGCCCTTGAATTGTATTACCCATATTGACTTTTAAGTGTTGAAAATACAAGTATAATAAATTAATATTACCTAGTTCTATAAGCAATCACACCATAATTGTTCACATAGGTATTGCAACCAAGAACAACGGTATATAATTACCTCATGGAATGAATATAGAAATAACTTAAGACAAAAGAGAAAAGACCATACTCTGGAGGAGTTGATTGTAAGTGTTCGGATCGAATAAACAAATTGAGATCAAGCTAGAGGAGATAGGGTTAGAGAGGCTCAAACACATGTCCAAATTATTCTGAATGATAAAGAAAAGATTGATAAGAAAAGTAGTGAAATACCTAAGAATTTTTTCAAGAAAAATAATTATAAATTTAAAAATAAGAGAGGAAATAAAACATGTTTTAAATATGATTGCTTTGTCTGTGGAAAGACAGGGCATAGGGCAATTGTCTACAGACACAGAAAGAGAAGGAATAGGCCGACAAACAGAAATGTCAACTTGATAGAAGCAGATGACGTCGTAGCAGTGGTAACTAAAGTAAATATGGTAAATACTTCAAAGGACTGGGTGATTGACACTAGGGCCATGAAGTGCATCTGTAGTGATAGAAGTGCATTCACCTCTTACACACAAGCAAGAGAAAGAGAGGTCATCTACCTTGGAGATTCTAGGACCTCACTTGTTGCTGGCAAAGGGATTGTCCGCCTAAAATTGACTTCTGAAAAAAATTTAGCCTTAAGTGATGTACTTCATGTGAAGAAAATAAGTCGTAATCTTGTATCTAGAGGTCTATTAAACAAAGCTGGGATAAAGCTTGTAATTAAGTCCAACAAAATAGTCATTACCAAAAATGGGGTATTTTTTGGAAAATGATATAACTCTGGGTTGTATGTACTTAATGTCTCTAAATAATGAATAGAGATATCCCCTCTTTAGTTTACATGGTGGACTCAATTGGTTTATAGCATGGTAGATTAGGTTATATAAATCAATTATATTTAAAGAAACTAAAACAAGTTGGATTAATTCCAATTTTAAATAATAATGAATTAGAGAAATGCAAAATTTGTGTGGAATCAAAATTTACGAAGAAAATACACAAAACGATAGAAAAACAAACTGAAACTTTGGAATTAATTAATAGTGACTTAGGGGATCTTAAAAGCACTATAACTAGAGGGGGAAAATATTATTACATAATATTTGTAGATGATCACTCTAGATATACAAAGTTTTATCTTTTAAAACAAAAGATGAAGTAGAAAATGTGTTCATAAAATATAAAGCTAAGGTAGAAAATCAATTAAAAAGAAAAATCAAAAGGCTAAGAACCGAAAGGGGAGGTGAGTATGATTCACTTTCACTAAAAGAATATTGTGCAAGTAATGGAATCATCCATGAAACCACAACTCCTTCCACACGTGAGTCTAATGGTGTGGCAAAAAAGAAAAATTGTTTCCTAAAGGATATGATGAATGCACTCCTTGTAAGCTCAGGGTTACCCTTGAACATGTGGGGGAGGCAATCATAACTGCTTGTTACATACAAAATAGAGTCTCACATAGAAAAATTGGTAAAACTCCGTATGAGTTATGGAAGGGTCATCTAGCCAATCTTAAATACTTAAGAATTTAGGGATATATGGCTAAAGTAGGACTACCTGAACCTAAGAAGAGAAAGCTAGATCCAAAGACGTCTAATTGTGTATTTATAGGATATGCAGAAAATAATGTTGCATGCAAATTTTTAGTCCTAAGATCTGAAGTATTAGAACCTAATAAAATTATAAAGGCAAAGAATGTTGAATTCTTTGAAGATGTATTTCCCATGAAGGACAAAGTGCTTAATAATTCACAAAATAAAAATAAAGGTAATGAAACACAAGAATACGAAACTGAATTTGAACATGAACTTAGGAAAAGTAAACAAATGAGAAAACTTTCAACCCAACTAGAAGATGATTATTTCATCTATCTAGTGGATAATGACCCTAAAACTTACAAATAAGCCATGATGTCTCTAGATGCTGTGTTTTGAAAAAAAAAAGCTATAGATAGTGAGTTAGAATCTATTATGGAAAATCACACATGGGAACTAACGAATCTACGTAAGGGTACTAAACCTATTGGTTGTAAATGAGTGTTTAGAGAGAAACTTAAAATTAATGGAATAATTGACAAATTTAAAGCTAGATTAGTAGCCGTGGGATGTGGATAGGAGGAAGGTGTCAATTACTTTGACACATATGCTTCAGTGGCAAGAATAACTACCATTAGAGTGTTGTTTGCTATAGCGACAATCCATAAGATGGTTATACATCAAATGGATGTAAAAAAAACTTTTCTAAATGGAGACTTAGAAGAAGAAATATATATGACACAACCTGAAGGTTATATAATATCAGGACAAGAAAACAAAGTATGTAAACTAGTCAAGTCCTTGTATGGACTAAAGTAAGTACTAAAACAATGGCATGAGAAATTTGATGATGCACTTGTATCTAATGGACACATAGTAAATGAATCTGATAGGTGTGTGTATAATAAATTCTCTAAAGAATCTAGAGTTATCATTTATCTGTATGTAGACGACATGTTGATATTTGGAACAAATTTAGAAGTAGTTAAAAATACAAAGAAATTCATGTCTTCCAAGTTTGAAATGAAAGACTTAGGAGAGGTAGATGTGATATTGGGAATTAAAATCTTAAGAACCCCAAGAGGACTGATGTTAAACCAGTCTCACTACGTGAATAAGATACTTGAGAAGTTCGGATACTCAAATTGCAGTCTAGTGTCTACAACATATGACTCTAGTATACATTTAAAGAAAAATACAGGTACTCCAGTGGCTCAAATTGATTATGCTAGAGCAATAGTAAGTTTAAATTATTTGTCAAACTGTATTAGTCTAGATGTAACATGTGTCGTGTGTATACTAAGTAGATATACTCATAACCCGAATCAGACCCATTGATCGGCTGTGGTTAGATTGTTTAAATATATCAAGGGTACATCTTATTATAGTTTGTGTTACAGTGCTTCACCCATAGTGCTTGAAGGTTATTGTGATGCGAATTGGATATCGGATACTCTTGATACCAAATCCATGAGTGGATATGTGTTTACACTTTGAAGTGGTGTAGTCTCATGGAAATCTACCAAGTAGACTTGTGAAGCCCATTCAATAATGGAGGCTGAGTTTATCACCTTAGAGAAGGCAGGAGCAGAGGCTGAGTGGTAAAGGAACCTCTTGGCAGACATTCCACTGTGGACTTAACCAATCTAATCAATGTCCATGCATTGTTACAATCAGGCAGCTATAGCCAGAGTAAGAAATAGTACGTATAATAGAAAAAATAGACATATACGCCTAAGGCACAACATAGTGCGAAGATTATTGAATAGTGGTGTAATATCACTAAATTTTGTGAGATCAAAAGGAAACTTAGTTGATCCTCTGACAAAGCCACTAACAAGAAAGTTAGTGATGGATACATCGAAGGGGATGGGACTAATAGCCCAATCATGAGTTGTATACGATAGTAACCCAACCCATGTGATTGAAGATCCCATGAAGTAGGTTCAAATGGGTAATAACATGTTGTAGGATAACTCGAATATCACTATCTTAAGAGTTTTTACTCTAAGTCTCTTCCTATGGTGTGGACAGTGAAAAATTGCAACAATGAGGAGGTTGAGTTCTTATACTCTTAATGAATTCATAGCCCTTAAGGGTGGTGCATTTAGTTGCAATACGCATCTGATGAGTTCACCTATATGAGTGTATAAGTGGTGTCACTTCCTATGAGAACTTGGGCAAGTTCACTAGAGTGCTCATGAATACCAGGAATGAGGCAAGGCTGAAAAGTGTCCAATCATTATAGAATGGTTTGGTTTGAGAGAACTGGATGTGGGTAACAAATTCAGTTGGTTTACAAAATTGAAAAATAGTTTTAAAGAATTATTCTACCAGACTTCAGTGCACCCTAGTTTGTATATCCTAAATGTCAGTTCAAAGTCCAAAAGACACAAACGTCATTGCATGCAGTTTTTGTTGGTTTCAATTAAAGTTTGATTATTATTTTGAATTGTTTTCCTATTTTGAATCTATGGGGGGATTTTTGTGTATTATGGGTAAGGTTCAAAATACGAATCTTTCCATACAAATCTTTCCCATTTTATTTATATATTTATTATTATTATTAGTGATTGTCGTTACTAGTTTTACCATAAGAGATACATTGTGTATCTTCTTTCCATTTTTGGTATAAGAGAGACAATGGCTCTTGTTACACTTATTTTTATTATTAAATATAATCTTAATTACTTTCTATTTTGAATTGATTAATACGTTGGCTCTTGTGGATATTTGGAAAGCCAATCAATGAGAATAAAGGGGTAGCTCCAACGACTAAATATTATAACGTTGGGCTATTTCTAATTACGTGAGTTATGAAAGTTGAAGAGTCTTCTGAAAAGAAGGAGACCAATCGTGATTGCCAAGAAGAAGCAAAGAACTACAAAGATTGCACAACAAGGAGAAATCTAACACGAACTCTTCAAGCTCTTTGGATTGTTATTTTTTATTATTTTTTTGCCTTTTTGATTGAGTTAGAACCATAACCAAAACCATTCATTGGTTGATCTTTCATTACGGGTGTGGGCTTGAGAGATTACCATCGTTGAATCCTGGAACGGTTGCTAAAGAAGAACTTGTTGCACCATGGGTGGCAAATACCATTTAAGGATAGCGTCTATGGACGCGCCTCGACTGGAAAAAACCAAAAAGTTTATCTAACTTTATTTATTTTTCAAATCATTTTGCTATATTTCATCTTGAAGTAAAATCTGTTATTGATTTGTTAAACTTGAATATAGTTTAGAATTACAACAATTTCATTCCCGCCCATTTAGATTTGAATGGGTTTTTACCTCTCATCCTAATTGCTCTAATTTCATTAAAAAAGGGTGGAGTCCTAAATGGTTGGGGGGTAGAGTGAGTAAAGTCAAGAGAAATCTTAGCAAACCCCCCCCCACATGCTGAAGAAATGGAATTCTCGTACTTTTGCAATGTCCCTAACCAGATCTCAAAGAGTAAAACCAAAATTAATGAGTTAAAGTATCTCACTCTCAATTTTATTGTTGCTAAAGAGATTTTTAATGAAGAAACTAATCTAGCTAATTTGTTGAAGAAAGAGGAAATGTTCTAGGTGTAAAAAGCTAGAATCAGTTGGCTTAAATGGGGTGACAGTAACTCAAAAAAATTTCATCTATCTACTTTGGAAATGAGGAATAGAAATAGGATTTTTTCTCTCAAAAATTCCAATGGCAATTGGGTTAGAGGGGATGAGAACATTGATTTAATTTCCAATGACTTTTTTAAGTCTCTTTTTGCCTCCTCCTACCCTGACAGTGACCAAATTGAGAAAGTCTCTAACTCTTGCTACCTCTCACCTTCCCAAGAAGCGAAAACCTTTGTGGAATCCCCCTTCCCTAAGGATGAGGTTAGGAAAACTATTTCTGATATGGGTAAGATGAAAGCCCTTGGCCTGGTGGCTTCTAAGCGAGTTTTTTCTAAGAATATTGGGAGATTGTTAGTGACGATGTCATTGAGGCCATCTTAAAATTTTTTAATAAGGAAATTCATATCTCTTTAATCAATCAAACTTTCATCACTTTTATCCCCAAAGTTAAAAGTCCTAAAACTATGTCACAATTTCATCCTATTAGCTTCTACAATGTTTTCTATAAAATTATCTCCAAGACTATGGCTAATAGACTCAAAATTATTTTTCATGAAATCATCCCCCCTAACCAAAGTGCTTTTGTTAAATGCCACCAAATCTCAAACAATATCTTTATTTCCTATGAGAGTATTCGCTTCATTAGAATTGAAAAATCTAAAAAGAACCCCATGGTTATTAAGCTTGATATAAGTAAGGCTTATGACCGTGTTGAATGGCCTTTGGTGATTAAAATGATGGAAAAAAGTGGTTTCAGCAAGAATTGGCGTAGATGGGCGTATGAAAGCATGTCATTTGTGTTCTATAAAATCTTAATTAATGGATCATAAGGATCTCAAATTACTCCTTTTAGAGGTCTTCGTCAGGGTGACCCCATTTCCCTCTTCTTGTTCCTCCCATGCTCGAACGGCTTCCAAGGCCAAAAAAAGAGATGGTTCTCTCCCTGGCATTCGCATTAGAGCCTCTAGCCCGGCCATTTCCCATCTTTTATTTGTAAACAATTGCTATATTTTCTCTTTCGTCAGTAAGAACAATGTGGATTCCATTAATGAGGTTCTCCATGATTATAGTATGGCCTCGGGTTAGACTATAAATCATGAGAAATTTGATAACTTCTTTAGTCCCATTACCTCGAGATAGTTTAGAAGAATATGCCAAAGTTTCCTTGGTATGAAATAGTCCCCCCATCTGGGGAAGTATCTTGGACTTCCCTCAAGTATTAGTAAAAACAAAATTTACCTTTTTGATTTCATCAATGAAGAAAAAATAATAAAATCCAAGGGTGGAAGTCCAAATTCCTCTCCCAAACTAGAAAAGAAATCCTCCTAAAATCTATAATATCTACAATCCCTACTTATGTCATGTCTTATTTCATGATCCCAAAGAAAATTTGCAATGAGATTAATTTGGAACAAAAGGAAATTTTGGTGGGGGATTGATGATTCAAAAAATAAAATCAATTGAATTTGTTGAGAGACTTTGAGGAAAAGCAAGGATGGGGGCCTGGGTTTTCATGATCTCCATGCTTTCAATCAAGCCCTATTGGCTAAACAAGCCTAGCACATCCTCCTCAATCCAAATACTATGTGGGTTCACCTTAAATCCCTCTATTGTCCTAAGGTTGATTTCTTGAAATCGAATAGCAAAAGCAACACCTCCTAGGCTTGGAAAAGCATTCTGAAAGGAAAAGATCTTCTGGAAAAGGGTCTTAGATGGCAAGTGGGAAATGGTAGCTCTATTAATTTATGGGATGATCCCTAGATTCCATCTTTTGAAAATTTCATCATTCCTATAATTAGAAATCCCCTTCTCCCTCTTTGAAGGCAGTGAATATCATTGCTGAGAAGCTAAGGAGATGGGACCTTAGCCCTATCTTTTCATTCATATCCACCCTCATGGAATCCCATATTTCTCAAATCCCATTTGGCCTTTCCCCTTTGTCGGATAAACTTATTTGGCACTATGAGAAGAAAGGATCTTTCTCTATTAAATCATCTTATTTCCTTGCAATTTGATCGGCCCCATCAAATACTCCCACCTCCATTACAACTGATTCCCAAATCCCATGGAACAAAATTTGGAGTCTTCCTATTCCTCAAAAAATTAAAAACTTCATTTAGAAGGCTTACAAGAATGTGATTCCTACCAAATCCAATCTCCAAATGAGAAACATTGAGACTAGTCCTTTATGTAGTATCTGTTATGAGGAGTTGAAATCTACTGAACATTGTCTTCTTTTGTGTAATTGATAATTGCTTAAAATTGCATAATTATCATAATCAAAATGAGCATTATCACATTTATTTTATGTATATTTATA
>JAOXJP010221657.1:0-11693 GCA_025762735.1 Platanus orientalis | reverse complement strand
TGGGCGGGGGGGGGGAAATATTCTATACCACTTTATGTTGAAGATTCTAATCTTTAGATTAAAACTTTTTTGTGCACTTTGTAATATTCTCTGCAGGATGATGGTAACCGAGGTAAACTGATCTCAAAGTTAAAATATCTCCTTAGGATGATGAAGTTGAACTAGACATGAATATCAACTCAAATGAAATAAAAAATCTCGATTGGGAAGTTTGTCTTGTTATGAAAGTGATAACTGATAGAAAAGTTCACTTGATTACTCTCAATGAATCTCTTCAAAGTTCTTGGGAATCATTCGGCCAAGTGAAACTCACCCAATTCTACAATGGATCCATATTGATAAGATTCGAAAACATAGCATGTTTAGAAAAGGTATGGATGCAAACCCCATTGTCTTTTAATAATGATCTAATTATTTTTTTAAAGATGTAGACAAAACATGGATCCAGAAAAATATATATTTACATCCACTGAAATATGGATTCAGTTGCATGGGTTATTCATAAAATACCTGTAGTGGGCAAAAAATACCCACCAATCACAAGCCGTCAAGTGGCAACTCCAAGCCAGGTCAGCCTGCAACTCGGTTCATCTTGAACCGAATAGACAACAGATGGTTCTAACCCCATGCAGGGTCAAACCAATTCCAAAGATATTCAAATGTCAAATGCATGTAGACGCATAACTCGACACGTCAAGATATGCTATCTATCATGCAATAACTTAACAGACTTATCTATTAAGTCAAAGATTGTGATCTGGTTAGACTCGCTCAAGAAGCTCATCTAGAAACTCAATCTAAAAAACTTCATAAGATTAGATCAAACAAGGGGTTCATAGGATAAGATCCTAACTCCCCACAATTCATTTAAACAAACAAATACATAATCCCACGACTCAAGGGATGGACACTCATTGAAGTCAATTAAAGAAGCAGGATATTCATCCTCAAGGTAGGCTCTCCCAAAACCTAAAACTTTTATCTCTGATACCTTGCTAACTTGAACGTCAGGATCTTTGGTAGGCACCGTCCCAATGTTGGATCCAACAAGAAGACTCTTGTTAATCACTCTAGGATTAATCAAGACAAAGGAACCACAAGGTCAATTTATATTTGATTGTGTGGTGGAATTTACCCCCATAGTTTGGCTCCATTTGTGGGAACGTTTGTAACAAGAAAAGAAATCTTCTTTACCTTGGGTCCAAAGAAAAGAAATACTCGTACAAGCACCAATGTTGCCCCAGAGGGACATCATTGAGAAACAAACGTTCCCCCTCAAGTAACAATAATCATGGCATAAATAGAGGAACTACAACAACAATTCAATGATCAAAGAGAGGAATATTTGCGAGAAGTGGGAAGACTAAATCAAGAAAACAACATCTTGCAGCACGCCTTCCACCATTAGGAGACCAAGAAGATCCTAACCAGCACCAACAACCCTCTCATTCTCATACCCACATGCAAGAGAATGAACATCACCATGAGGTAGAGCAATCCTCTCATCCTATTGAAGATACCTCCAACCACAAGAAGGTCTCAAAAGAAGATGTTAAGTCTCTAGTGGACAAGTGATTGGAGGAACTCAACCTACACTCTGATGCTCCTCAAAATCAATCTACCCAGTAGATAGCTCAAAACATGGTTAAAAACCTTGACAAGTCTCCATTTGGTTCACACATCATGAACCAAAAGATTTCTAGGAATTTTACTATGCCTAGGTTCATCAACTATGACGGATCCACAGATCCAGTGGTACATCTACATCATTGTCAACAAATGATGACTCTAGAGCAACAAAATGACACATTAATGTGTAAAGTGTTCCCTTCTAGCCTACAAGGTGTGGCCTTAGGGTGGTTTCACAAACTACCCCCTTCAAGCATCAACAACTATCACCAACTGTGTATCTCCCTTGTCACAAATTTCTTTCATGGACGTCCACAAAAGAAGGATGTCGATGCTCTCTTCAACATGAAGAAGGGAAGCAAGGATCCTTCAAGAGCTTACACATAGAGGTTCTAGGCTAAGATACTTCACATTGAATGTTGTGACAAGAAAACAGCCACCATAACCTATAAAAGACACTTACCCCCATTCCAATAAGCTGAACCAGTCTCTCATAAAGACACCCATAGAAGATATGGCCAACCTCTTGGCCTAAGCTGAGAAGTACACCAAACTGGAAGATGAAGCCCCTACATCAAGGACAACCATGATTAAAGCACCACAAGATCTACGGACTAACCTCAATCCTACGAAGGACTGCCATTGGGGTAGCTCAAGTAAAAGGAGAAAGACAGAGGACAAGCCTTTGCAAGAATTCACACCCCTTAACATGTCAATCCAAGCATTCTATAGCACATCAAGAATGAGCCATATATAAAGTGGCAAAAACCAATGAAGAGTGACCCAAAAACCAGGGATTAATCCAGACATTGTGCTTACCACAAAATTAAAGGACATAGATAGAAGAATGTTCACCTACAACTAGAGGACCTCATCAAACGAGAATAACTCAAAGCCTACATTGCTGATGGTCACCAATGAGGGACATGCCTAACTCAGAATGATAGGCCTCCTCTAAGACAAGTGGCCAAAACCCAATAACAGCAAAAACCAAACTGGTCATTCACACCATCCATGGAGGACATTGGCTAGGGACAACCACCAAAGCAACTTGAAGAAGCCATCATTGAATGATAGCTCAAGTTCATGAAGTGTACCGCATATCCTAACCAATTAAAATGGTGATAGAGTCATCCTTGATGGCACACCATGGGTTGATCACCTTCTTCGACCAAGATTTAGAAGATTTGCATTTCCACATGATGATGCTCTTTTTATCTCTCCCAAAATCTTCAACTCAGAGGTTAGAAGGATCATGGTCGACACGAGTAGCTCGAAAAAAATTCTTTTCTACTCAGCTTTTTGTAAGATGAATTTGAAAAAATCTAACCTTGAACCCTATTCTTCCTCATTGGTTAGTTTTGATAGCCACTCCACACCAACCAAGGGAAAGATAAAGTTACCATATCTCTCAAATCAGTCACACTTATGGTAGACTTTTTGGTGGTTAATGCACCTTCTCCATACAATGCAATCTTAGGGAAGGGTTGGATTCATAAAATGAAGGCAGTCCCTCTAACTTATCATCAATGCCTATGGTTCCTTACACTAGAGGGGCTAATGGAAGTCCATGGAAATCAAGAACTATCCAGGAAATGCTATGCTCTTGCAATGAAGTCTGAGCAACATCATACTCCACCATATCAATAGGAACTGCAGAATGAATCCCTAAATCAGCCTTTGGGACCACAAACCTCTACAGTGAAGGAACTAGAAGAAGTGACATTGGACTCCGAAAAGCAGGACCATGTGACCATTTCAGAGCAAGTTAACAACAAAATCAAGGAAAAACTCTCTCACTTCCTAAGGAGAAATAAGGACATCTTCGCATATTCTCCCGAAGAAATGTTGGGTATAGATCCAGAGGTCATGACTTACAAGTTAACCCATCTTACTCACCAATGAAGTAAAAATTAAAAAAGTTCGCCCTAACATGAAACCTCATCATCAGCGAAGAAATTGAGAAGCTCCTACTTGTTGGGTTAATTCATGAGGTCTAGTACTCCAAGTGGCTAGCCAACATAGTAGTGGTCCCAAAAAAGAATGAGAAATGGAAAGTTTGTACAGACTACACTGACCTCAACAAAGTCTGCTCCAAAGATAGCTTACCACTCCCAAAATTTGACCAATTCATGGACACCACATCTGGCCACAAAGTCTTATTATTCATGGATGCATTCTCCAGGTACAATCAGATCTATATGCACCCATTAGATCTAGAGAAGACATCTTTTATAATAGAACAATGACTCTACTATTATTGAGTCATGCCTTTTGGCTTGAAAAATACAGGAGCCACTTATTAGAGGCTTGTCAACAATATTTTCAAAGATCACATTGGTATCCATATTTATAGGCTTACACCATCATTGTCACCGCAAGCCTCCTAATTATAATAATCTTTTCGAAGATAGAACTATCTAAGAGAATCACCAAATTGGTTATAGAACTCGAAGAATTTGATATCCAATATCAACCCCGGATAGTCTATAAGAAAAGTCCTTGTGAATTTCCTAGATGAATTTGCACTAGAACCATCCAACTACTCTCTAAAGATGAATCACTTTTGACTTGGAAGCTATTTGTAGATGGAGCCTCCAACACAAAAGGAGTAGGAGTAGGGATTGTACTCATGAGCCCGGAAAGAGATATACTGTAACAAGCCATAACATTAGGTTTTCTAACCTCCAACAATGTAGCTAAATATGAAGCCATCCTCATAGGATTGCAATTTTCCCAACATGTCAGGGTAAAGCACTTGATCATCCATAGCGACTAACAACTCGTGGTAAAATAGACTGAAGGAGAGTATGAAGCCAAGGATCCAAGAATGACGTGTTACCTATAAATGGTACGAGTTGAACTCAAGAAATTCCTTTGTACAAAGTTGTAGTAACTCCCACGGGAGCAAAACTACCATGCAAATGCTCTCGCCACTTTAGTTTTGTCATTGGAAGCTAAGAAGGAATGAGGCATACTGGTCATGCATCTCCCCATGCCAAGCCTTGCATAAAGCAAAAGGTAGACCAGATTCAACAAATTTAGTCAAATCTTACTTGGATGGATCCCATCATGCAATATCTACAACATGGAGTCTTGACCAGGGAGGCAAGGAATCAGGAAAGCTACGTCAAAGGGGAGATAGCAAGAAAAACTCAATTTTCTTTGTCCATTGGCATGGAAACCATCATACCAACCAAACTAGGGTAACCTACACTCTAAACTTCCATTGCAGACATGCTAGATAATGACCATTAGATAACTATGTGCTTAGACCTCTTAGAGGAGAAAAGGGAAAAGGTTCAAGTCAGAATTGCTACCTACTACCAAAAACTCAAGCAAATTACAATAAGATGGTAAAAAACAAAAGCTTCCAGTAGGAGAATTGGTTCTCAGAAGAGTCTTCAAAAATAAAAAGGAACCTGGATAAGGCAAGATGGGCCCCAATTGGGACGGGCCTTACATTATCACAGAAGTAGGAGACCTGAGAACATATAAACTTCAAACACTAGATGGAAGACAGCTACACAGACTTTGGAATTCTAGTCATCTAAGAAGATATCATCAATAAAAAGTATTATCCACTTTCTCTTACACATCTCTCATGACATTACATTTCTTAACATTTGCATACAAAGACCCAAAATCCACTTAAGGGTGGGTTAACAAGCTTCAGTCTGGTTGAAGCAAAAGTCCTAGAATAGAACAACTAGGCATCCCTAACTTTGGAAGCAATCCTTCCGAGTTAGGCTAACAGGCTTCAATTTGGTTGAAGCAAAAGCCCTAGAATGGAATAACTTGACTTCCTCAACTTTGGAAGAAGCCCTTTTGGGTTAAGCTAACAGGATTCAGTTTGGTTGAAGCAAAAGCCCTAGAATCGAACAACTAGGTGCCCTTAATTCTGAAAGCAACCCTCTCAGATTAGGATTACAAGCTTCATTTGGTGGAGCATCAAAAGACCTACTTGTAAGGCAACTAAAAACCCCATGTGGGAAAATTTTCAGATTTGTTTGGTGGAGCATTAAAAGACCTACTTGCTAGGCAACTAAAACCCCATGTGGGAAAATTTTCAGCTTTGTTTGGTGAAGCATCAAAAGACCTACTTTCTAGGCAACTAAAAACCGCATATGGATAAAAATTACAAGCTTTGTCTAGTGGAGCGCAAAATAAGATATATATATATATAGCTTAAGTTTGACAACGACGAATACAACACACTCTGATTCAAAGTAGACATGCAAAGAGAAATCTAAAGATCATCATTCATTATCCAAGGATCAGTAGAGCGCGGTGAGGGTTATCATCACATCACAAGAAAAAGAAAATCGTCATTCCAATTAGTAAAAAATGTCTACATGTAGTTACATGGGAAAACAAGGCTCATTCCCCTAGAACTTCAAGGAAGGGAAAAAATCTAAGGAAGGACTAAAGACTAGGAAAGATGAACAAAAGGAAAACAAAAATGCCCAAAGGTTGGAAGAAGAGGACAAACAAGAACAACAAAAATGTCCTAAACTTGCTAGAAGATCAAAAGAGGAAAAAAGATCTTCAAGTGGCTAGAGCAGCATCTGGCAGACCATCCATTGCTCAACCTTACCCCTCTTTGAGCCTCCTTTGATCTCGTCTTAGCCTAGCAACCTCGACTCTCAACTCCTCTTTCTCCCTCTCCAAAGCGATAGTATACCGCCTGGTGCTATCAAGAAAATCTTGCAGCTAGGTCTATAGGCGGTCAAACAACTCTTGGTCCTCCTCCATCATCCTTCAAAGGAGCCAAGTTCTCCCCCTGCCATAGATTGTGGCTAATACTATGAAAATAAAAATGCTAAGCCAGTTCTGCAAGGGCGTTAGAAGCCTGAAGGCAACAGTACACAACATTACGATTACGAAGCAAAAGAGAAAGCAGAAGAAATCAACAAAG
This sequence comes from Platanus orientalis, assembly GCA_025762735.1. NCBI lineage: Eukaryota > Viridiplantae > Streptophyta > Magnoliopsida > Proteales > Platanaceae > Platanus > Platanus orientalis. The sequence goes on along the minus strand of JAOXJP010221657.1, from coordinate 5,146 downwards.
TAAAAGAACATACACCCTCACATTAAGGGAGAGGGTAAAAGCGATAGCCTCTTTGTTTGTCATTCTTTCTAGATGCTCTTTATCATGAGGAAGGACCATCCCCTCTACCACCACTACCACGACCTCCTAGTTCTCCATGGCGAAGTCTTCGATAGTCACTACTCGGTTTTCAGTTCGAATCTAAGGTTGCCAACCTAGAGAACCACCTTCTGAACTCGAGTATTGGGAAGTATAAGATGAATTGGAAGCCAACATTGTCACAAAAAGAAGAACTTAGAATCCAAAAATCAAAGAATGAATGAACATCATCACTGAGGAAGGAAGATATTTATAATCATCAATTAGGGAAACCAAGAGGTGTATGCAACATTGAAATCATTCGTTCAAACATCTCAAGGCATGTCGAAAGTCTAAATGATAGCCATTTCCATTAATATGATCCACTTACATTTAGAAAGCATGGAAGGTGTCCAATCACACATTGAATCTAAGTATGGAAACACCTCTTAAGGTAGAAATCCAATAGAAGATCATTTGAACATAGCTCCAGATATTTTCAAAACGTCTCCTTAATGAATTTCTGCAATCACATGTCCATCATCATTAATGTAGTCAAAGAGAACAATCAATTTTTCATAATTCTCCATTCCTCACCATCTCTGAGCAATGAGGAACTAGGGAGCAACTGTAGTGGGCAAAAAACACCCACAATCACAAGTCATCAAGTGGCAACTCCAAGCCGGGTCAGTCCGTTACTTGGTTTATCTTGAACCAAAACAAACAATAGATGGTTTGAACCCCATGTAGAGTTAGACCAATTCCAAATACATTCAAATACATTACACACATGCAGGCGCATAACTTGACACATGATCTATCATGCAGCAATTAAGTAGACTTATCTATTAAGTCAAAGATTGTGATTTAGTCAGACTCACTCAAGAAGATTGTCTAAAAACTCAATCTAAACAACTTGATAAGATTAGGTAAAACAAGAGGATCACAGGATAAGATTCTAACTTCCCTCGATTCACTCAAACGGATGAATCCATAGTCCCATGAAGTAAGGGATGGACACTCATTGAAGTCTATAAAAGAAGCAGGATATTGATCCTTGAGATAGTCTCTCAAAAAACCTAAAACTCTTATCTTTGATAAACCTTGCTAACTTGACTATCGGAGTCTTTGGTAGGCAGTACCCCAATGCTGGATCCAACAAGTAGATTCTTGTTGATCACTCTAGGATCAATCAAGAGAAAGGAACCACGAGTTTAATTTATATTTGATTGTGAGGTGGAGTTACCCCCCACAGTACCTTTCTGAAATTATGGCCATTAAAATTGCACAAGAAATCAGTCAACCGTTATTTATCCCATTTGACGAAAGTTCAAAATTAAGCAAATATGCAAGAGTGTGGATTATTCTTGACACCTCCAAATCACTGGTTGAATCTATAGGAATCAAGAAAATTAATAAGAATGATAGTAAAGTGTTGATCAAGCATGAAATGCTTTCAATATTCTATCTGTTTTGTGGGAGAATTGTTCATGCCTAAGAGACATGCCAAAAGTTCAGTTAAATCCAAGAGAGCATCATTCAATGTCAATGAAAGATGATTCCCACAAAATTTTGGCTACAATGACTTTGACTCTATCAATTATCAATCAAGAAGGGAAAAATTTCGGGTGAAAAAAGAACTTTAGAATTTTATTTACCATGTTCAAAGAGACAGGAAAGTATTTTTGTTCAATCAACCACTAGTATCAAGGAGCAAGCAAATACATGGGGAAGAAAGATAGTACAAAAATATGTTAAATCCCAAAATAAGGGACAATAACTTATGCATAATTTGATGTAAAATGATTCTTTTGAAAGGGTGGTGGTGGCTAACCCGGAACAACCGCATTGTCACAACTAGAATTTCTCTTTATCACAACCATGTGGCGTCTCGACCATCACCTATCCATGACCAGCTTTAATGCTATTCAAGTCATTCTCTGACCCACTAATATATGCACTAACAAAGATACTTCTCCCCAAGAGCACTGATATGTCAAGCCTTGCTTGACCAACCCATAAGTTCCTTCATTGTGTCCCATAACGCTCGTCCCACTTGTAGGGTCCCTTATGTCATTGTTGCTTGCCAGCTAGCTTCGAACTGTATTTAGCCAAAAATTTGACTACTTAATCACTTAGGCACATACACTATGCCATTGAAGCACATCTCAAATGACTACATAGCTCCTAGTTGCTCCTCCATGTAGCACTGAAGACCCATCACACCTACAACATATTCTCTAAGCTGTCGCTGAGAAATGAAGCCCACCGATGTACATGACACCCAACAATGGTGCTATGAGATTCCTTGCAAGATGTCGCCCCACATCTTGTTTTGCCACCAAAGATACCATCAAGGCTAAGCCAAGATTTTTCCCAATACCAAGACAAGGCACACCCGAGCACAATGTAATACCTTGCAATGTCTTAAAAGGGTAAATATATAATTTTACATGTATAGGGGTAATATTGTTATTGTACATACCTTAAAAATACCTTAAAATGGTTTAGGAACCTTTTGGACCCAGCTAGAAGTGCAAAACCCAAGTCAGGCCTCGAACTTTAGGGTTATCCTGATGGCGTATTTAGGGTAACTTACTAGAACCACAAAATCCAATACAAAAATAATTAGAAGTTGAGCCATACCTTGTTAGAAATTTATTTGAGTCTAGTTTCCAACCCAATAAATGGTTTGCTAAAAGGAGTTTTTTAGAGAAAGTTATGCCATTTTATTATAGGGTGTCAAGACTGGAAATTCAGAATTTGTGATCCAAGTCGTGATTGATCATGCACAAGGGGCACACCTTTCGGGTGATGCCTGTGATCGATCACAAATAGTATCAGGACATAAAATCCATGATTGATCATAACCCATGATCTATCACAAATCCTGTGATCGATCACGGCATGCCAAAAAATGCTGAAATGATGAAAATTATGATTTTTGCCATTTTATGATGTGGCTTACTTCCATTTGACCCTCACATATGTGAAAACTCATATATGATGATTTAAAACCTATTTACACTTCATTTAGGTCATTTAGACCCATTTAGAATAGAAAGGAGTGAGGATTTGAGAGTTTTGGAGAAGAAAGTTGGAGTTCTTCCCTAATTAGGCAAGTTCCACTTCCAACCATGAAAATTCTTCTAGATTAGCTTGTTTTCTACTAGAACTTTATAGTTTCATTTTTCTAATATTAGAACCATGACCTATTTTACAGAGTAAGTTGGGAATAGAGGTTAAAGTGAAGGTTTCTTGCATGGAGACCTTGGATTTGAGCTTTTGTAAGTAAATCTATCATACTATAGATGATTTGAAGTGACTTCCTTTGTGGATTTCTTTGACCTTTGAAATTTTTTTATTGAACCCTTTAGAATCTCTGGAAAATCATTGGCTAAACCTTTGAATATGGTTTGATTATTGGATTTGTGATTTTTTAGAAAGTAAATCTAACTTACTATGGCTTCGATGATGTGCAATCCTCTTTGAACTTCCTTGATATTTGTGTAAAGTCTTTAAAATCTCTTAAAACCATGTGAATCATTGAATTTAAACTTTTTTGTAAGCAAATATTGCATACTAAGGATGATGTGATGTCAATTCTTCTTTGATATTTGGATTTTGGTGTTAGGATCTTTTGGAATCTCTGAAAATATGTGAAAACCTATGCTCTAAACCATTGAACCTTTTGATTATTTGGATCTAAGCTTCTTTAGGAAGTAGATCTTTCTTACTATGGGTACTTTGAGGTGAATTCATCTTTTGTTTTCAGATTATGTTATGCTATCCATGTAGGTGTTTGAGATTGATGAAATTATTTGAATTTAATCCTTTGAAACATGTTAGATCTATGATTTTTCAGCTTGTTTAATAAGTTTTCATGTCCTTTATGCTTAAAATGACTCTTTTCTCATTGAAACCTATGAAAATTATGTAGATCTATGATTTAGACCATTGATTCTTATTTGCTCTTTAGATCTATTTATATTTTGTGAAATATTATTGATCTTAAACATTGTGTGGACTAATTTCTTTCATTGAAACCTTTTAGAACGTGTAAAATCTGAATTTTTCTTATGTGAATCATTGAAAATATGGGTGAAGTTGTGAATCCTTCAAGATCTATTCTATTTATGATCAATTTAAAAGGAAATCGTGTCTTGCCTTTTGTTTGGGACACTAAAAGTAATATTGGCTAATGTATATGACTTGGTTCATTAGAATACATGTGAATTTTCTATGGAAATATATTGAACTCATTGATTCTATTGAAATCTTTGCCTCATGTGATTATGTGAACCTTCGAAATCCTAGTACATGATTGAATCATTAACTCTATGTAAAACCTTAGTGAATCATTGTGGCTCCGAACTTATAAACATCGAATTATACACTAACATTGAATCTAAGTGAACCATGTACCTATGAAATTATTGATTTATGAAAATATGATGCTTACAATTGTTTTACACATTATAAAAATACTCTAATTATTGAAACTATGAGGACCTTCAGACTTATTGATATGAACCCTTTTTAGACTTCGAACCTTTGATCCATTTTGGGCCCCGTCACAAGGCTAAGTGTGATCATTGATTATGTGGGCCTTGACTCGAGGATAAGTATGTCCTTCATTATTTGAGCCTACTCATAAGGCTAAGTGTGAGAAAGTACTTCAGACATGCTCTTTGACTCACGGATATTGGCCCTTCTTCTTGGAGTTATAATAAGGACATTGGCTCTACTCGTGGAGTTTGGCACAAGATCAGGACCTTACCCATGGGGTTAGCCAAAGCATATGAGTACTTTACATTAAACTTTAGACTCCTGTGAATATTGGACTTTGTGAAATCCAAACACTGTGAACATCGAACTCAGAACACCTTGAATCTTTGAACTCCGAATACTGAATTTTGAACATTATGAACCATGTGGACTCCAAAACTTTAAACATCAAATTCTAAACACTTCAAAATCATAGAATATTGGATCTCTCGAGACCAAGATATGTTATCGAATTTATGAACTTTGACCTTCGTATTGAATTATTATTCAAACTTAGATCTTTGTATTGAACCATTGGCTC
>JAOXJP010221646.1:0-11693 GCA_025762735.1 Platanus orientalis | reverse complement strand
ATTGTGCAATGTGGCGTGCTTCCCTAAGGTGTGTCATATTCTCTCAGGGTGACTATGGTTATATGACAAGAAAACTCAACATTGTGGATACAATAGCATATATTCATTCAAATATCATAATTATGAGATTCAGATAGTGCCTACCCAAGATTTTCCTACATTGAATCTCAAAAGGATGGTTGGATCTTTCCTTCTCAAGCGTGTCTTATAGCGAAAATGATATTCTTGGTCCACCTCCAAACTCAACGAAGTTGAGTTTTTCTAAGAGGGGAAATTGATACAATAGCTATAACTTGGTTGGAAAATAAGTATCCACTTTGGAAGCTCAAGAAAGCAAGGAATAGTGTTGGAGGAATGGCGTCTTAGTGGGTTTTGGTGATTGGGGGTAATCTTGTAATAAGGCAATCATGCCATGGGTAGTTAGGGAATAAGGCCAACATCAACCAAGGGTCAAAAGTGTCTTTTAAGTAGGTTTAAGAATCCAAACTAGATGTCTAAAAAGGGCCGGTCGACAGCCACTAGAATAGGGATTTAAAGTCTTATGTCAATTAGGAAGTCTTATGTGATAAGGAGTCCATATTAGAATAGGATTACTATATTGAGTCCAAGATTGTTTTGGTTGGGTTTAAGGTCTATAAAAAGGGGTTAGTTGATTGTAATAGGGGAGATTAATATTGTCTGAAATAAAGTTTGGTTTGTTACATTGATAGCTCACGGTCAGGGCTGTGGCTCTGGAGATTGTAGTCTCTACCTTTCTTCTCTTTCTTCCTTCTTTCTTGAGATTTGGATCTCTTCTTCTTCTTCTCTCTCCTAATCTTTCTTAGACATTATCCCTACTATTCTTCCTTTCTTTATTTCTTTCTTCTTCTTTTAATCTCTATTCTATTAAAGATTTAAAGGCAAGATGATCCTTAGTGGTGGGCATAGTTACCATTAATCACCGATTAAGTTGTCGGTTATGCTCAAACACTATTTTTGAGAGCAAAGTAATGACAGAATTCATGAGAAGAAAAACAATAACAAGCACTTACATGCATTATATTGGGATTTGCCAAATCCTTCTTGTTAAGAGCAATCACACGCCTTTTGCTGGAAAGCACAGGTTGAAGGTCCACATTTACTGAAGACAATGGAATCTGTACTTTTGCGCAAATCAAAAAGAGTAAGCGTTAAAAAAAATAAAAATCTTTAGTAAGCGTTAAAAAAAAAAAACAATCTTTCAAATATAAGAGATGTTTTAAGAGAGAGACATAGAGAGAGAGAGAGAAAGAACTAACACGGGCATCCCGGACTTCGATGACGAGGTCTGCAAGCTTGAGTCTGTCACGTATGGCGCGAGTGGCTGCGGCCATGTGACCAGGGAACCAGTTGATGGCTCCACCCCCCTTGTTGAACCCCATCTCTCCCAACCCCTTCTTCACTACCTTCCCCCATCCGCTCATCTCTCCACACACAGACACAGCAGAGCTGAGAGAATGAAGAGCAGGTAAGCGAGGTTACTTTTTCGTTTCTGACGTTGCTTTTGTTTCTCTGTTTCGAGCGCAAAACCCATTTATTGTTCCTAAAGATTATAAAGTATAAACATTGCATCAAGGCCGGAGCCAAAAGTATACTCTCCTGTCCTGTTAGTGGAGCTGTAGGCAGAGCAGCCCTAATCTGGACCCAAGCGCCCTATCCCCCTGCACTGCAATCAGGCTAATCTATTTGTTGGGTACTTGGATGCAGGCCAAACGGGGATGCCCATCAAGGCCCTGAAGTAATCTCTGCTACAACTTTGGTCCGGCTGAGCTGGATTACTTGATAAGTCAGGTTTGGGTTGGCATTTGCAGACTTCGGGTTGGGCTCTGGCTAGAAGATCTGATGCATGCCGGGTTGGGCTCTGGCTAGAAGATCTGGTTGGGTTTCATGGAAACTGGGTTGGTTCTCCTGGCTATGTAGTTGATCCAATGAGATGGTTTGGTTTATGGGTTGGTCCATCTGACAACTGAATAGATTTTGATGGAAAAGTAATGGGACTTTTACCAAATCGGTTCTAAATTTTGGCGGAATTGTCAAATAATGAGGTAAAATAAAATATTACCCAAATTAGTTTTTTTATGTGTAATTATTGTTTTACCCTTAACTTCATCTTTTGATCGGACCTAACTCCACCATCGCCACGACTACTATATCATCACAAGGACATAGTCTCTACATGTTTTGTTTTGTTTTGTTTTTTGTTTAATATTTGGTGGGAAAAATCACTTCTTCCTCACGTGGTTCTGAGTATAGGTAAGCCGGGTGATTGAGAAGGGTTCGATACATACCTTAACAAATAGGACTTTTTGCAAACTTCAATAGGGAAGAGATAAGAAAAGTGGAATGAACTTTATTGATACAATGATTGATAACTCAGTACAAATGTCATGTTCAACTCCAAAAATCACCAATCTCTTCCGAAGAACTATATCACTCGATGTCAAACAAGTTGATGATAGAATCTAAGGAATGAACTAGGTTCAAACCTTTCGAGTCAAATTATAGGCTAAGTTAAATTACTCCTACTTCTAACATAGACCTACTCTTACTCCTAATATAGAAATAAAATTTGATGTTGATGTTGGAGATCATTTCTTCTTCTTATTCTTCTTCTCGCCTATTTATATCGAGCCAAACAATTACAATAGTTGTAACTCATTCTTCACATTGCTAAGCGGTTTCTTTCACTTCCCACTCCTCTTAGTTGTCATAGTCACTTTCCTATATTGCGACAAATGTCCGTCGTGGGGTGTGTAGTGGTCTTGCTTGGTCTACTTCATGTAAATGGTGAACCACCTTTATTGCGTGTTAGTTGTCATGACACATGTCTTAACACTAGCTCCATTGTGTGTCCTAGCTTATGATTCTATTTCTAGATCCATTAAAATCCACATATCACCTATCTGTAGGCATATTTTTAGGATGGTGCCAACAAATGCCCCCCCACACGTGTCTAGTTTAAATCTTAACTAGATGCGTGTGACCTTTTTCTGATACTTCAAGTCCATGCACCTAAACCATATTGATTGTTTTTAATAGTTTGTGCTTGAGGATGTAACTAATTTGACTAGGTAATCTCAAACAACGCCTTTTCTAGGACGAAATATCCTCTATCACTAGCTACTTCCAAGATTCGCTCTACTTCCAATGATCTTTAGCATAATGAAAAGGGGAAACCGAACCATCTTCATTACTTTTTCGTAACCCTTTCCTCTACAAGTCTATAAATACCAACTCTAAGAATCATCTTATGCTCATCCCTTTTTGTTATAATAGCACCCCATCTTTTCTACAACCATACCGGTTGGCCTCAATACTCTAAAGTGGTTTCAAGCTTTGTTAAATGGGATAATTCCCCTGCCTAGCCTATACCTGATACCCGAATTCACTTGCTCATGAGAATAGTCAATATTAGCTTCTCACGCCATGTTCTTTACTCAAACCACCACCCCATAGCAGGAGGTTGGTCATCTCATCTTTAATCTCATTGTTTCAAGAATCAGGAAGATCACATGGGTTCCTTAGCTTATCTTAGGGTACACCCTAGGTCGTGGAGGACTACTCTACGAATAGGGATAAGGCGTCATTTGTACCTTTGGAGATGTAGTTCCCCCTACACGTCACCTTCTTCCTATGCAAGTCATGGTTCTATGAAAAGGGCACTCATTGGGTGAGGTGTATTAACCTAAGCCCTTTCCTTCGCTCTCTTGATCCAGAACCATTGCTTGGGTGACTCCTGAGGTGGCTTCTAGAGACATGAAAACACACCTCATCCAAGTCCCTCAGCAAGTGGTGACATACAGGATGAACAGTTTCTTCAAAAGCCCATGTTCTACCCCATGTTCGTCATTAGCTCATGCGCCTCTTGTCAATCCTCAATAAACCAATTCTTGCTTTGAGAAGCGACGGACGGTCTTGACGTGAGCCCTTTGTGTTTCCATCGTCTCCCTTGTTAAGACATTTTTCTCTTAAGACATTCTTTGTCTCAAGAAGAGTTTTTGTAATTTTCAACGTTTATATATATAATGAAATTTTGTTTGGACATTTCTGCCGATGGATTATCTTCTTTTCATTATAATTAGTGGCATTAGACTATTTTTATTATGGGACATTTTTTGTCCTTATACGAACCATAGTGTTTAGCTCATATTAATTGGTGCAAGACATTTTTGTCATCGAATACCTCCTTCTTTTGATATGGACGTTTATAGTACTTCAGGAACTCACCATCGAGTCCTCCCTTGGTATGTGCAAGTTGATGAATATCGTCATCAAAAGCTTTGTTGTCTTGGATTGGCCCTCCCTGAGTGAATGACCATTCCATTACGCTCATATTTTTTGCTTTCAAAGGCAATACTACCTTCCAAGACGCACTACTGGTTTTGTCTTTTCTTGGGACATATCCCTCGATATGGCCTAAGTCATCATGATGAGCCATTTTAAGTCCCTGGAATGATATGCTAGAACTATCGGACTCTATTGTCGCAAAGCCTCTGAAGGACAATCTTTGGCACATAATATTTCAAAATCGACTCCTTTCCTATTCACCATCGCAACTATGTCCTTCAAAGCCATTTTCTTAGGCTTTGAGTGTATATTCTTCCGTTGACCTTTGGATTCTTGATCTTCCCCAATTCTAAGTTCTTCACTGAGTTGATCTTGACCCTTGGTAAAGTACTTTTTTTTTATCACTGCCATACTAGCCCCATTCAGCCTTAGTCGTTGCAAAGCCTTCGACATCTTGATCAAGTACTCTTTTGTCTTGATACTCTGTTTCTAAATAACATGAGTTAAGAGGACTATTTTTTCCTTGGGATAAAATTTTTCGTTCATCCCATACTATGTTAACTGTGATTGTGTTGACGCTTACTAGCTTTGAGACCATAGTAACTAACCTCTGTCGTGTAACTAAATGGCCTTTGTGCTTGACGGTTGCTTTATAACCCTTGACAGTCACTTTACTGATCACGACTATATTAATGTCCATATGTATTGGGGTAAAGCTAACCTTGTTTTCTTTTACTTGACACATTGTTCGACATGTCAGTTCGACCTCCCTTTTGACTTTTTCTTCTATTACTTCTTTAATTGCAATTGGTTCGATGTCGACCAGTCTATCAGAAGGCTTTGCATCCTCTTTTCCATCACATGGAATCGACTGACTAATATATTCGACTATTAATTTCTTAGTCCCTTGAGGACCAGCGTTGAGCTCGGTGGCATTGTGTTTCTTAGGAAGTTGATTTTTCCCACTTATTAACTGGTCACATGGTCCTTTATCAGTTTGTCTCGAGGTTTTCCTAGTACATGTCTCGTGTGATCGTCTCTTTGTTTCATTTTTAACACCTTGACCTAGTATTGACCTTGTGCCTCGATCATCACTTGGTCGAACTAGGGGTTCGAGTCCTTTTTCATGATCTTAAGACGGTGGATTTCGCTCATATGAAGGGTGCCTATCTTTCTAGCTCATGTTCTCTCACGGTTGTTGAAAAGATTTGTATTGAGTTAAGGGATTCCCTTGAGATACACAACTTATAATTTTCAACTATTGAGATTCATATTTAAGGGATCCCACATTATTGAGAGCTTTACCATTTGTCAAGAGATTTCTTGAGTTTTCCGTAGGACATGGGTACCCTTCCAACTTTTCTCGACATGGTAAATTTATGGCTTAATCGTACTGGTTGTGGCCTTGTGGAAATTGTTCCTCGTGGCCACTCAACTGCCGTTGAGCCTTTCCATATGGGTTTCCTATTAGGATTTTAAGTCGTTGGTCATCGAGACAAACCACAACTCGACTTTGCCCCTCAAATCCTTTTGAGGTTTTAGGTATAAAGCTGCTAAACTTTCTCTCTTCAAACCATTATTGGGTGTTATGCCCTAGCCTTATCTTGGGTTGACCTTGTTTGACCATTAAATGAAAAGTTGCAATAATTACCTTGGCAAACCTGTCATATGTGTCACACTTGCTATCAGATTCTAGGGATTTTCCACAACCTGACTTCGCATAAAAAGGATCACTTTGATCTTTCAAGGTGTTGAATCTTACTCCCCTTCAAAGTGAGCTCCTACTATGGTCATCAATCTTTGTGTTAGTGGGAAAAATCGCTCATTCCTCATGTGGTTCTGGGTATAGGTAATCTGGGTGCCTGGAATGGGTTTGGTACATGCCTCAACAAAGAGGACTTTCACAAACTTCAAAAGGGAAGAGATGAGAAAAGGGGAATCAACTTTGTTAATATAACGATTGAAAACATAGTACAAATGTCTTGTTCAACTCCAAGGATCACCAGTCTTTTCCGAAGAGTTGTATCACTCAATGTAATGCCCTCAAACCCGGACTCGGATATAGATCCATGTTGATCCAGATACAAATTCATTACTATTAACAAAGTCCGATAATCCACATAATATTGGCCAAAGTCATGGGTTGATGACCAAAATCCAATATAGTTCACAAGTTCACATTTAGTACTTATCTTAAGATCTATTAAGTCCAATTAATTCAGTAGTCATATTTCAATGGTTTGCTGAAGCATGTTCAATATTTAATAACCAAACATATTCGGATAGATAAATACAAAAGTGTAAATCTAACTAAAAGATCACAATAGTCCAATAACAATGAGTTTCAACAAGACTATCACTATACTCTATAAAGATAATCACAATAGTAGAGTAATCAATAACCACATCACTAGGGTGCCCTCTCACCCAAAATATACAAAGGGAACTAAATGTCTACTGATTCAAAGTATGGGCCCAACATAACCTGACCCCCAAATATGTACATAACATATATAAAAATAAAAAGAAAATTGAGGATGTCATGGCAAGTCCCTCGAATGGAGGACTTGTAACAAGGGTCAATCTAAAAAACAAATGGTTGGGTTAGTTTCAACCTATAGGCAATCTAACAGACTAGATAATCTGAAATAAAGCATACATCTGAGTACTAGCATGTCCAAAGCTCGGTATTAAGCTAAAAAGATATTGAAATAATAATCACAATCATGCTAGTATAAAGCAACAATAATCACATGCCAAACAAAAGTCAATGGTCTAATACAAAGATCTAAGTTCGAATAATAATTCAATGCAGAGGTTAAAACTCATAATTTTGATGACATATGTTGTTCTCAAGAGATCCGATGTTATATGATTTCAGAGTGTTTAGAGTTTAATGTTTAAAATGTTTGGAATATACATGGTTCACAATGTTCGGATGTTCAATATTCAAAGTTCAAAGTGTTTTGAGTTCAATGTTCAAAGTGTTCGGAGTTCACAAGGTTCAATATCCAAAGGAGTCCAAAGTTCAATATCCAAAGGGTCAAAATGACACACTTAACCAGGTGTCAAGGCCCACATAATCAAAAGGTTCAAAGTCTAAAAGGGTTTACATCAATAAGTTTAAAGGTCCACATAGTTTTACATATCTTTGTGTGCTCGCATATAGCCTTACGAGTGGGGCTCAATATCTTTAAGTGCTCGGATACTGCCCTACAAGTGGGGCTCAATATCTTTAAGTGCTCGCATATGCCCTAGGAGTGGGGCTCAATATCTCTGAGTGCTCGCATACTGCCCTACGAGTGGGGCTCAATATCTCTGAGTGCTCGCATACTGCCCTACGAGTGGGGCCCATAAGGTTCAAATATTTGAAGTCTAAAAGGAGGTTCACTTAGATTCAATATTGGTGTATAATTCGATATTCATAAGTCCAGAGTCACAATGATTCACTCATAGAGTCAATGATTCAAACATGTAATAGGATTTGAGGGTTCACATGGTTCACATATTCACATAGAAGACATAGATTTCAATAGAATCAATGAGTTCAATATATTTCCATAGAAATTTAAAACTTCACGTGGTATTCCAATGAATCAAATCATAGAGATCAACCAATGTCACTTCTAGTATTCCAAACAAAAGGATAAGGCAAGATTGCTTTTCAAATTGATCATAAACGGTGTAGATCTTAAGGGATTCACAACTTCACACAAATTTTCAAAGATTCACATGGAAAAATTTTAGATTTCACATGTTCTAAAGGATTTCATGAAGGAAACCATCCCACACAAGGTCTAAGAACAATAATTTTTCATAAATTATTTGTAGATCTAAGGATTAAAGGATATTCAATGGTTCAAAGCATAAATCTACAGAAATTTTAGAAATTTCAATAAGAGAAGAGTCATCCCAAGCATAAGGAACATGAATACTTACTAAAAAAGTTGAAAACCATAGATCTAACATGTTTAAAGGGATTGAATTCAAAGATTTCCAACAATCTTAGAGCATTCCATGGATAACATCATATAATTTGAAATCAAAGAGGAATTCACCTCAATTCACTCATAGTAAGCAAGATTTATTTACTAGAGAAGCTTAGATCCTAGGACTCACAAGGTTTAATGGTTTAGAGCATAGGTTTTTCACATATTTTTAGATATTCTAAAGAGTTCAATAACCAAATTTTAAAGATCAAAGAAATACAAAGAGGAATTGCATCATAATCATCCATAGTATGTAAGATTAACTTACAAAAGAAGCTTAAATCTAAAGTTTAAAGAGTTGGATCAAGATTTCCCAAACATTTCAAGGATTCCAAAAAGATTCAAGTATAAACTCTACAGATCGAAGAGGAATATACATCACATCATCCATAGTATGCAAGATTTACTTACCAAAACTCAAATCTAAAATCTCCAAGCAATAAACATTCACTTCAACCTTTACTTACACCTTGCTCTGTAAAATAGACATACTTCTAACATTAAAAGAATAAAAACTAGGAAGTTATAATATACAAACAAACTAATCTATAAGAATTTCTATGGTTGGAAGTGAAACTTACCAAATTGGGAAAGAACTCCAACCTTCTTCTCCAAAACTCTCTAATCCTTGCTCTTTTTGTTATAAATGTGTCTAATGACCTAAATGATGTATTATAAGGGTTTCTTTAACATGTTTTTAGGTTTTTGGGTCAAGTTGGGGGGTTTCACACTCCCTAAAATGAAGAAAAATTGAATTGTCTTAAAAAAACGAAATTTAGGTTAAATCGGATCGATCCGAAGGGTGTTGGATCAATCCTCCATACGTTAAATCGATCCGTAAGGTTAACGAATTGATCTGACACTTTTCTAGAGAAATTTTTGTAAAACTCTAAGAGGTCGGATCAATTCGGCAAGTGGTGGATCGATCTGCTAAGTTTGGATCAATCCGGCATGGGTTAGATCCATCCACTAGATTTTCCAAGTTTGACCCCTTTGCACTAAGATGGTCATAACCTTTTTCTAAAAAACTTAGACTTGGTCCCTGTTTATGAGGTTGGAAGATAGACTTCAAGATATTTTCATCAGTATATAGCTTGTACCCTAATTCTCTTAGAGTTGGTTTTGGTGGGCTGAGGAAGTTACCTTAAATCTATTGGTCTGTTAGCACACACATTGTGGGAAAATAGGTGTAACTACCTCTAGGAGACTCCTATTTGCAAATCGTTTATTTTGTTGGAAAGTAGACTCCAAGATATTTCTAAACATTTATAGCTTTCCCTTCAATTAACTTGGGGTGTGTATATATTTTCATGTGAAGTTACCCTAAAACATACTTGGGGCAAAATTTTGAAATCAATCGATTCAAGGTCGAACTTCTAACTTGGTCCAAGGGTTCATAAACCAACCTAAGGTCTTTCTAAAATATGTGAGATGACAATTTTACCCTTATGTAGTAAAATTACAATATTTCCCTTTTGTACAGAGCGGGGCATTACACTCGATGTCAAACAAGTTGATGATAGAATCCACAGAATGAACCCTATTCAAACCTTTCAAGCCAGATTACAGACTAAATTAAATTACTCCTACTCCTAACATAGACATACTCCTACTCTTAAGATAGAAATAAAATTTGATGTTGATGTTGGAGATCCTTTCTTCTTTTTCTTCTCGCCTATTTATATCAAGTTAAACAGTTACAGTAGTTGTAACTCCTTTTTCACGTTGCTGATTGGTTTCTTCCACTTCTCACTCCTCTTCGTTGCCATTATCACTTTCCTATATTGTGGCAGATGCCCATCGTGGGGTGTGTAATGGTCTTGCCTAGCCTATTTCGTGTAAATTGTGATCTGTCTTTGTTGCATGTCAGTTGTTATAACACGTGTCTTAACGTTGGTTCTATTGTGTGTCCCAGTTTAGGGTTCCATTTCTAGATCCATTAAAATCCATGTGTCACCCATTTGTAGGCATATTTTTCGGATGGTGCCAACAATATTATTGCTATTACTGTTATTATTTTGATAAACTTAAAGCCTCTACACCTTGTGGTGAATATTGGTGATATAGAACAAAATCATACAACTTCTACGATGGCAAAACAGAGTTCTGGAGGATCCTTCAAAGACTTATGGTGATTCACAATTTCCCAAACCATCTGAAGAAGATTAACAATCTTCTCCAATAGCTTAACCAACTTCGGCTAAATCAGTTGCACTGTATTCCCTAATTTAACCAAATCACTCTCCTGTACATGTGGCACAGTGACCAACTCTTTAATTCAGGCTTTTCATTTATGCTCAACCTCTTATTCTCTCCAATCGGAGGACAGTGATCGTTGCACCTGCAATCTATCCTACCATGCTGGGTTTCAACACATTGGAGCTCCGACGGAAGTTACTAAAAAACCTCATCATAATTCATTGACGTTTCCGTGATCTCATGCAAATCGAAACCAATGGCTACCCAAAACCTTCTATAATTTGCAGTCATCTATTCATGCTACACACTCATACGAATATGGGTAAATGCATGTCGGAACGATGACTGAAGTTGGATGCAAATGACTCGTTAGTTTCAAAGCCTATTGTGTACTGTAAACTCCAAACCATGCAAAAGTGCATAACTACATTGTGGTTTGAATGTTTATTCAAATTGTAAATAATATTTTCTTAGAGTTATAAATAATAAGTAATAGTAGGTCAAGATTAGGAACACCGATTACACTTTTTCAGAGGGTAACTATTACACCGGACGTTCTTATAACGACTGTAACTATGCTCTTTACTGGCTTTTCATTGGTCAAATAATTGTAATTTAATCCATGAAAGTTGTAGTAAGATGCCATTTTGGAAATGGTAAATTCATCAAGAAAGTATATTGAATCGATCCACCAATAAATAGGCAATACCAGCCCAAATAAGTATGCTGTTAGAAGATGAGTACGAGAGAGATAGAGATGGGATTGGAGTGGAAAACATAAAAGGAGATAGAAAATTGATTTAGTGGATCTAGGGGTATGAAAGGAACAAACAAAAAAATTAATACCAAATAACAAACTATTTTTTGACAATATTACCCCCTTAAAAAACAGATTTGGGTAACATTTTGTTTTTCGTCATTATTTGGCAATGTTGCCAAAATTTTGAACTGATTTGGCAAAAAATCCCAAAAATCAATAATTTTTTTTGAAAAATTATGATAGTTAATGGGGGTAATGTAATAGCTTATTATATTGGGAATAATGTGGTAGTTGTCTTTGGAAATTGTTTTGTGTTGGGAATGAATATTTGAATTTAGAAATAGAAAAATTAGGCATGGGAACGGTGGTTTGTCTGGGAAGTTGATTTATTATTAATATTAGTTTGTAGGTTTTGTAGAGAAAATTGCCCCTCTTCACTC
>JAOXJP010221635.1:0-11693 GCA_025762735.1 Platanus orientalis | reverse complement strand
ACTATCACCAATGGCTACAAATGCCTTAGGAAACTCAAATGAAATGATTACATTACAGGTGGCTGCCAAACAGGCTAAGAATATTTGGCCAGAATAGTATTAACTTGTAAAAAACAATTTGAAAATTGGGTCCTAGTATTAATACGGAATTCGTTTTTGGGCTTGACTCCTGGCTAGAATCTGGGTTTGAACATAAAACTTTTATAAGGCTGTACCGGGGCAAAACATTTTAAGCCCATACCCATCATAGCTGGACGCTCATATCGACTGAGTTGGGATCAGCTGTGGCATGGTCCACTGGCAACAAATTTAAACAGTAATTAGTAATTACTAAAAGGCAAATAATCAGCTGCAGCATATTTTCCTGTAGCTTTTTGTAGCATGACCAAAAATATCACAAAAAAACGAAGGCCCCATGTTAAAAGACAAAATACCCATGCTTTTTGGCTGTGTTACAAGAAGCTATAGAAAATTTTGCTACGAAGATGCTTTTTCTCAAGAATTGGTCTAAAAGAGGTGTAACCGATAACGAGAGGAAGTCTAGAGTAGCTGGAACAAGTCAAACAACAATCTACAGCTTACAGAGCTGATCTCAAGATTTAGATTTACCCTATTATTGCAGTGTGTGGCCAAAAGGGCACATAACCCAGGAGCCCACTGTGCTTTTAGACCACTAGACAGCGGCAGAGCAAAAAATTTACCTTTGGAGGGGCGGAACTAAAACTATGATTATTATTATTATTATCATATTGTTATTATTATTTACCTATTATATATTTGGCTATATATAACAGTACAAAAAAAAAGTATTATAAAAACAATTCAAGATGTAATAAAATATTTTGTAGGCCAATAAACATATAACAAAAGTGTCTATCCATCTTAACTTAAGTTTGGGGAGGTTAGCAACCATTTACCAAAGGAAAATAAAAGGGATAAGAGGCCGTCTTTGTTTTTTGTAAAGTAACACAAACGGTGGCTGCTGCATCCATAACTGTAATGATAATGGTAATGGCATGGTCACACATTTGACAGATCGAAAAACCTCTAGTCTGATTGGAGAAATATCATGCCAGTATCAATTCAGCACATGACATGTTGCGGTAAATATATATTATTTATTTATTTTATATTACTCTAACACCCTTTGCAAGGAATTATGATTAGTATTAGCTTGATACCTCTCCAATAAACTTGAGATTATTGGAACCTGCATTATCAAGGGCAGTTCGGATCATCTACTGTAAAATCATGTCCAATGTTCATCAAGCGTCTACCAAGAGCTGATGTGGGACCAAAAAGAAACCCAATGATTTTTACCTTTGGTCGAAAGTTTGGATTGCTTTTTTTTTTTTGCCACATGTCAACCTTTAATGGATGCTAGACATGGTTTCATTGGAGACAATTTGAGGTTTATCAAAGACCAGCTCTAGTTGATTGACCTTATACTTATCCAACCCATTAGGCCACCTTGTTAACAAATAAACACTCAACTGATTAAATTTTTGAAGGGACAGAGGATCTGCTGCACCCAAAACAGTAAGTTCCTCCGATCCACACACAAAAGGTAAGGTGTATAGGGTCAAAACTGTAAAAACAGTTTTTAAATGAAAAAATAGGTTCCCATAAAAATGGGGTTTACAGTAGTAAAACCATTAATACGTTTAAATGAACATTTTCTCCCTGTTTAAAAGAGGCACCAAATTCAAAAATCCATTACGTGTCAGCCTGTGGTGTGGGGACTTACTGTTTTGGGTGCAGCAGATCCTCACCCATTTTTTAAGTTTGGGGGGCATGGCCCCCTCCCGCCCCCATGTGGCTCCGCCACTGCCACTAGATGGGTGTCAAAGGAGATCCATGCCAATACAAGCTTCAATAAAGTGAATTCCAATCTGTAGAAGTGAGATAGAGATGCTGCAGCCGATGGTGATCCACCTCTTAAGGTGCGCCTGCGCCAGCGGCGGCGGACCAACAGAAAACCCAGCACCCTCAAAGGTAGACCACCATCGCCTGGATCAGAGAGAGAGAGAGAGAGAGAGAGAGAGAGAGAGAGTACCCGAGCAGCAGGGGAAGAGGGAGTGGCGAACAAGACGGCACAGACGGCGCCCATGGGAGCAATGGTCATGGAGACTCCTTTGGATGCCAGTAATTGGTCCAGCCTTCCCAAAATTGCCATCGCCGCGAATGCCCCTGCAACCCATTTGTTATTTCGTAAATGATAAATCAGAGAATTGGGGAAGAGTGATTGAAAAAAAAAAAAAAAAAGATTGGGTTGTTAGAGAGAGGAGAGTCAGTTGCTCGCCTGCGGAAGGCCAGAGGACGTCGCTGAGGGAAAGGGAGGGCGCTCCTTTCTGAGGCTTCCAGCCATCCCACAGTGGTGAAGCCGCAACATTACTAGACGCAACGATCACAACCGATGCTTTGTTTCTATTGCTTCCAATACTTGCTTTTCTCTCCCATATAACAATTCCTTTCTTCTTCTTCTTGTTGCTGCCGCTAATGTTCTTGCCGAATAGGACGGGATACGAGCAAGAAGAGAAGGGAAATTGAGACGCCGGTGACGGAGATGACAATAACGACGGAATAATGGGGAGATGATAACGCTGGCAACTGAATCGGAGTTGCATACCCATCTGTCTGCTCCCCACCTAGTCTCCCTCTCTATTCTCTCCTTCCTGAAAATTAGAGAGAGACGATTCTTGTGCTGCGTTTGTTAGAGACTTGAGAGTTCTTTTCTAGTTTTTTTTTTTTTTTTTTTTTTTTTTTTTTTGTGGTCTTGGCTTTCAGCGACCTCGAAGGGTCAGAGGACTGTTCCTCAATGGCCACTGCTCGTCTCCATATCGCATCCAGCTCACACGCCATCCATTCGTTCGTTCATCATAGAATAAATAAAGTGCCCTCCAAAATTTCCGTGATGAAGAAGTCTCCCTATAGTGTCTATGGTGAATTGAAAGGTGACACACGTTGTGTTGGGGTTTAAAACGTCTAAAAAAAAATCAAGTGAAAGAAGCCCGTGTCAAAAAAGAGACACCAAATTCAAAAATAATCATGCGCCAATCATGCACACCTACAGAGGTCTGTATCATCACATACAATCATACTTCAATAAAATAAAATCAATACCCAGTTGTTGCAAATTTTATTGTAACTCTTGTAGAATAGAACAAAATACAAAAAGACAAAAGCACCAATTAGAAAAGTGTCTAGAATTCAACCCGAGACGTAATCCGGATGACAATATGGAAAAAAACCCAATATGATCCGTTTATGGGCGAAGGTGAACAACAAACTAGTATTAGAGTCCTAGGTTGATTGATTGGGATTTTTTCGACATAACAGCAAAGTACAGAGTGGAGAAATTTGACGAACAGAACTTCGGTTTATGGTGCATGAAAATGCATGTATTGGTGGGGAAGGAAAATCTTCCTGCAACGATGTCGAAATATGGTAGAGACGAACACAACATCAAGGCACTCAACACGATTGAACTATGCTTGACCGATGAGGTGTTACAAGATGTTGCAGATGGAGATCTATAGATGGGTTGTGGCTCAAGTTGGAGAGCCTGTACATGATCAAGTCTCTTGTTCATGAACAGGTTGTATTTGAAACAAAACTTCCATACATTGAAGATGAGAAAGTGTATGTCTCTGAAAGCCCAACTAAATGAATTCAATAAAATCACTATGTATTTGAAAAATATTGATATTAAGATTGATGATGAAGATCAAAATATTATTGTTTTATATTTTTTACCTTCTATCATTGAACACTTCATTACTACCTTACTCTACGAAAATGATATCATTTCTATGGAGAATGTTAAGACATCATTAACTCTAAAGAGTTGCAAAAGAAGGTGTCTAGAAAAGAGGGTGAGGGTCAGGCTAAAGATTTGTTTGTAAGAGGAAGAACAAAAGAAAAGTGTTCAAGTGATAAATGTCAATCTAAATCAAAGTGTAGATCGAAAAAGAGCAAATGCCACTATTGTTATAATGGAGGGTACTTTAGGTGAGATTGTCTAAAGCTCAAAGAGAAAAAGGAGAAGGAAGTTGTTGGCGTTGCAAAAGAAAATTCTGATGGTTCTGAAAATGTTTTGTCAGTGACTCATTGTAATGTATATATAGATGATGAATGGATTATTAACTCTGGTTGTTCTTATCACATGTACCAAAACCGAGATTGGTTTACAAACTATAAAGCGGTGAATGATAGTACAATTTCAATAGGGAACAATAAACCTTGTAAAACTATAGGAATGAGAACAATCCAAATTAGAATGCATGATGGGATAGTTAGGATCTTGGCTGATGTTTAGCATGTACTAGAATTGAAGAGGAATCTCATCTCTTTAGGTGCCATTGACTTTAATGGTTGCAGGTATATCACAAAAGATGGAGTTATGAGGGTGACAAAATGTGCTTCAGTGGTGATGAGAGGATAGATAAATGGTAATATTTATGTGTTTCTAGGAAGTACAGTTTCAGATGCAGTTATGGTTTTATCATCGACTGATTCTAAAGTAGACATTACCCGCCTATGACATATAAGGTTAGGCCATATGAGAGAAGGATATGATAGTGTTAAACAAACAAGGCTTGTGTTGTGGAATGAAAACAAGGAGGTTAGAATTTTTGTGAGCATTGTGTATTCGGGAAGCAATGTAAGGTTAATTTCAGTTTGAATGTTCACAAGATTAAGAGTACAGTGGATTACATCTACTCTAATGTTTGAGGCCCATCCTATGTTACTTTAAAGGGTGGTTCTCGAAATCACATGATTTTTATTGATGATTACTTAAGAATGGTCTGAGTATTTACTTTAAAGCATAAGGATGAAGTGTTTCTCAACTTCAAGCGATGAAAGATTATGATTAAGAAGCAGACATGCAAAAAGATCTAGAGATTGAGAATTGATAATGGCCTAGAGTTTTGTTCAGGTGAGTTTGACAAATTCTATAAGGATTAGGGGATTATGAGGCATCACACAATTAGATACATGCACTGACAGAATGGTGTGGAAGAATGTATGAATAGAACTCTTCTTGAGTGAATTCTTTTTATGCTCTTTAATAATGCTGGATTTGAAAAAGAATTTTTGGTTAAGCCAGTTTCTATATCTTGTTACTTGGTGAATAGGTCTCCATTGATTGTCATTAAGTTTATGATGTCGAGGAGGTATGGTTGACACTCCTGTAGATTATTCTAGCTTGATGATTTTTTGTATTTTACTTACGCTCATGTGAATGAAGGTAAGCTCAAACCTAAAGCTAAGAATTGTATTTTTCTGGGTTATGTATCTGAGGTGAAGGAATACAGATTGTGGTGCCCTAATCCTAACTCACCTAAGTTTCTTATTAGTAGATATGTGACTTTTGATGAGTTTGTCATGTTTAACCCGAGAAAAGATAATGTCGATGCAGATAAAGACCATGATGCCAACGAGCAGGTGAAACTAGAGTGTAATATTTCAAGGAAGAAGCAAAAAGACAATTTTATTCAGCCCATCAAGGAAGAGGAGAAAAATCCTAGTGATGAAGAGGATGCATAAGATGAACAATAATATATTATTGCTATTGGGAGATAGATGAGAGAGATTAGACCACCTTAAAGGTATAATAGTCATGTAAAGATGGTTTCTTATGCACTGCCAATGGCAAAAACTGTTGAGTGTAAGGAGTCTTTCGCATAACATAAAGCTATCACAAGCAATGAGTTTGCATAATGGATTGTTGCTATGAATGAAGAAATTGAGTCTCTGCACAAAAATCAAATTTGGGTGTGGGTAAAATTTTCCATGAAGAAGATGATTGTTGGCTATAAATGGGTTTACAAGAGGAAAAAAGGAAATCCATATGTTGAAGATGTAAAGTATAAAGCATGCTTGGTGGCAAAGGGATTAGAAAAAGGGTGTGAACTTCAATGAAGTATTCTCATAAGTTGTGAAACGTAGTTCTATACGCATGTTTCTTGCCATGGTTTCTGTCATTTGACTTAAAGCTAGAGAAGCTTGATGCTAAAGCAGCTTTCTTTTATGGTGAGCTTGAGGAGCAGATTTACATGCATTAGCCAGAGGCGTTTGTCATCTCAGGTAAGGAAGACCATGTTTTCTTATTAGAAAAGTCTTTGTATGGCCTAAAACAATCGTTTAGAAGGTAATATAAATGGTTTGATACTTTCATGATTGGACATGAATTTTCTAGAAGTTAGTGTGATAGTTATGTTTATTTCAAACAACTTCCAGATGGTTCTTTTATGTACTTATTAATATATGTTGATGAAATGCTTATTGATGCCACGAACATGTTTGAAATCAACAGGTTAAAGGATGAACTTAGTGGTGAGTTTGAGATGAAAGATTTGGGGGTAGCGAAGAAAATTTTGAGCATGGATATTTGCATGGATGGAAAAATAGAAAAGTTGTACTTGTCATAAAAGAATTACTTCTTTAAGGTATTTAAGCGCTTTAGTAGGTAGGATTCTAAACCTATGGGAACTCCATTGGAAAATCACTTTAAACTTTCAGTAAACTTGTCCCCACAAATTGAGAAAAAAAAAAGACATGTCTCAAGTCATATATGCTAATGCAGCTGGGAGCCTCATATATGAAACAGTTTGTACTCGTCATAACATTTCACATGTTGTTAGTGTTGTGAGTAAATATATGGAACATCCAAAGAAGGCAATTGACAAGCAATGAAATGAATACTTCGGTATTTGAAGGGTATTGTAAATGTGGGTTTGGTGTTTGATAAAACAGGTAGACTTGATGGTTGTGCAGTTGGATTTGTAGATTTTGATTATGCAAGTGATCATGATAAGAGGAGATCTCTGACAAGTTATGTCTTCACTCTTGCGAGTAATGTAGTGACTAGTGAGTTGGAAAGCAACATTACATGCTATAGTTTTTTTGTCTACTATTGAGATTGAGCATATGATGGTGACTGAGGTAGTAAAGGAGGTTATTTGATTAAGAGGCTTGCTTGGTGAATTAGGTCTAAAGTACGGTTTTACTGTTGCACATTGTGACAGCTAAAGTGCTATACATTTGACTAAAAATCAAATGTATCATGAGAGATCCAAATACATTGACGTCAAATCACTTCATTCATGAGATCATTTCGCAGGGTTAGATTGTTGTCAAGAAGATTGACACAAAAGATAATCTAGTAAACATGATGACTAAGTCACTTCCAGCTGTCAAGTTCAAGCATTTCTTAAACTTGATTGGAGTTTGCAGTAGTTGAGGGTGACCCATATGGGTTGTTTAGAGAATATGGGAAAAGAGTTTCCTATACTATAAAGCTTTGTAGAATTCAAGCCAAGGTGGAGATTTGTTAGGAAAGTGTCTATAATTCAACCCGAGATGTAACCTAGATGACAACTCAGAGAAAAACCCTATATACCTGTTTATGGGCGAAGGTGCAACAACCCCATATTAAAGAAGTATTATTATTTGTAATAAAACAAAATGTATGTGAGCCTTTGTAAACATAGCACAAATTGACACATGATGTGTTTTTCAATTTGGTGTCTCTTTTTGGACATGTACTTTTTAATTGATATTGTTAACCTAAATACACCATGTGTTAGTTGATAGTGTACTCATAAAGACTCACAGGCACTTTTTAATCACAGAACTTTTGTTTCGCATATTAAAAAATAAAAAAATAATCATGCGTTTAAAAAAATACAGCACATATTACTTCTCAAAATAATAATATCAACAACAACAACAACAACAACAACAATAATAATAATAATAATAAAAGTAGATCAGTTGAAAAGAACTCCAAGTGTATCAAGAAAGATGGGAATGACCATCCTCTCACCCATGGCTGCTACAACTGCCCATGATCATAACGGGTTTGTTACAAAGCGGATTTTCTATAATGAAAAAGCGTACAACAACCCTCTTGCACCAGGTGCTAGGTGACACTTGACCAGAAAAATTGAAAATACACTGGTGGTTCACTTTTTTCCACCATATGTCGCCCAACACCTAACACAAGAAGGTACTTGCATGCTTTTTCACTATAGGAAATCCACTTTGGGTTGGTTATAATTTATAAAAGGTTGATTGATTAGCTCCAGGTTAGGAGGAAATCTTTCAAATGTGTTTATAATTACATTTTCAGTTAGAAGAATGGTTGTTTGTGATGATACAAACCTTTGTAGGCATGCAATTGATTGACTTATGATGTGTTTTTGAATTTGTTGTCTATTTTTAAACTCCTTTTTCAACTAAGCAAATTTGAGGACTTTTTAACTCCAACACAACAGTTGTCAACTTTTGATTCACCATAGACACAATAGTTGTCAGCTTATGATTCACCATAGACACAACAGGCTTTTTCATCAAATATTAGGGGGTTTCACAATACCTTATGACACAATGCTAATAACCCTAACTTTACCACGTTGCACATTCTATGTTCTCAACATTATCTTGTGTTCTTACAAGGGATATTTTCATGCATTATCCACCCGATCCGATATACCCACCATCACATAGGTTATACCACTCGGATTTGTAAAAGTAATATGTTGTAAATTTCATGAACTGTAAAATACATATATTGTATAGACTATGACATGAGTTGACTCATGTTAGAGTCTAAGAGGTTCTTAAGTTCGAGTATCATGAAGATCATCATCAATCACCAAGAAAGCCTCAAGAGAAAAATTTGGGAGTCTGCAAATCATCCTGAAGGATTCACACACCATTCCAAGCTCTCTCAAGGTAAATCAAGTATTGTATAGTAACCTAGGTGAATCGAGGGTCCAATGAAAGGTTCTAAAGGTCTTAGGACCTTCCTAGACCATGAAGGAGTGATCCAAAGACTTCTATAGCATTTCTAAGGTTTTAGAATTCAATCAAAATTATTTGGATCGATCCAGCAACTCTCGAGTTGCAGGTTCTGAGTTTTTTTGCATTTGGATCGATCCAGGATTGATCCAAAATTGCAAAAACATTGTATAATGGTTTAATCTTTAAAAAATAATTTCTAATTAATGTGCAAGATCTCTTGACCATTTAGGAAGGTTCTAATCCAATGGACATGAATCATTTTCGTCCAATATATATGAAGATGAACTCCCATGAGCAATAAAATGGTTCTTACCAAAAATCTCACATACTTGATGTAAGCACCAAATTTTGGCACGGTCCCCAATTTTCGGCGCTTCTCTTTGAGTCAGCAGACGGGCAAAGCAATCTCCAGCCTTTCTTCATAAAGTCTGATCGATTAAATCCATCCAATGACCTTTTATCATCTATTTTTTTATTTTATTTTTGCGTATGGGGACGCAAAGGGACACATTATAGCTCCCCTCTATTTATTTTATTTATTTTCATTAATATTTTTATTTTATTTATTACTATTACTATTATTATTAGTATTTATTATTATCATTATTGTTATTATTTTCCTTTTTATTTTTATTTTTTTCCTTTTCTTTTTTTTTCTTCCTTTTCTTTTCTTTTCCTTTTCCTTTTTTTTCTCTTTTCTCTTATTTTTCTTTTTTCCTTTTTCTCTTTTTCTTTTTCTTCTTCTTTTCCTTTTTTCTTTTTTTTTTTTCTAGTTGGCTGGCCGTGGCTCCCCTGCGCAGAGAAAGGGGGAAAACCCCTCTCCTCTCTCTTCTCCTCCCCTCTCCCCTCTTCTCCGCCCCCCGCCTCCCTCTCTTCTCCCCGTTCTCTTCTCCTCCCCCACCTCTCTCTCTCCCCGATCCTCCTCCTTCTCTCCCCGATTCTACTCCCTCTCTCTTCCCTTCTTTTTCCTCCCCCACCAGATTTCTCCCTCTTAGTCTCTCTTCTAGGCACAGTAAGAGAGGAAAACCCTCCCCTCTCTCTCTTCTGCGCCTCTTCTCTCTCTCTCTCTACTGATCTCTCTCTCTCTTGACCCCCTGCACACGCCACCCCTTTCTCCTTCGTTTTTTTCTGCCCCACAGTGCATGCACGCCACCTCCACTCTCCTCTCTAACTTAGATGACCCCCCACACACTCCCCCTCTCATCACATCTCCCACATCTCTCTCTCTGCCTCTCAAATCCCATCAACCCACCCCTAAACTCTATAAAACCCTCATCAACCAAAAAGAAAGAAGAGGGGGAAAAAACCCCCAAACCATGTAGAAGCCACCCACACATTTTTTTTCTTTTTCTTTCCCTCTATAAAAACCCAGACCAAACCCAACCTGGGAGCAGAACTGGAATTTCTCCAAAAGGGAGGGGGGAAGAAACGAAGTCAATACCAAGGAGAGTCTTTGCCCTGTTGCTGCCTTGCTTCTGAGGAACAAAGAAGAGAACCCAACCAAAGTGTGCTACAAAGGAGAGGTCCCTCTCTTCCACTTCTCAGGTTTGAAAATCTGAATAATTATACGTAAGTTTCCGTTTTGATTTAACATTAGACTAGTATTTTAGGTCTTGTTTATACTAGGGGGTTTATTTTGTTTTATTTTTCTTAGATGAATACGATTTCTTTCTTTCTTTCTTTCTTTCTTTTGTTATTTAAAAATAAGTTTGCATTTTTTTAGGTCTTTCTTATTTTCTTAAGGCTGCATGTATTAGTTTTCTTTCTTCCTAATTATTAGTTTACTTGTTGTACGATGTTGTTTGGTTCAGCTCTTGAGGTCTGATATTAGTTTGGGTTGACTTGGGCATGAGGCTTAAGGTTTCTTGTCATTGTTATTGTATGATTTTGACTTATCATTTAATTTTTACTGATAAAGGTTAAAGTTTATGGGTGATATAATCATGCTACCTTTTCTGGACAATTACTCATATTGAAATTTAGTTTTTGGGGGATATGTGGTTGTGCTCATTTATTTATAATGATACTATAATGGATTAACTTAGTCTTCTTGCTATTCAATTCCATTATTTTTAGACATGTGTATCCCGTTTGTAGACTTAGATGTTTCTAGGTCTTCGTTTTGATTCATTAATGGATGTGGGAGTTCAAGAAAGCATGATCTTTGTATGAAAGTCTATTTTGAGACATTCATTGTTACCATATTTTGAATAATGCCCTCAGTTATGACATTAAATAAAATTATTGGTTTAAAGTAGGATTTTAGTTTGCTACATCAATGATTAGAGGTAATTGGCAGAGTCCAGATTGTGTGCATTTTACAAAATCTGATTGTTGTCTTCACATATTAGCCTATGAAATAAAGATTCAATAGATTCAAATTTTTGTATTCTTATTCTTCTTATTATTATTAATTGATTGACCCAAGAGATAACCAGTGAGTTTGGAAATCATGTTGGTATATAAATGGCCCAGACTTAAACCAGTAATCAGCCAACCCGAAAAAGACTAATGTTTATGTTTATTTATTTTTCTTCTTTCTCTTATTTCTATCCCTGCTAGTGCTTATATTTACTTTAGACTCCAGTGGAGTTCTTGAGTGTAGGTTATGCATTTGTATTGTATGAGATTCAGTTTGAAACTAGGATCGATTTGATCTTTGCCTGGCGTTATTTGCATATGTGTGGCCCTCCCTTTATATTGATTTTGTTGTTTTTTTTTCCTTTTTTTTTAAACCATGGAGTGTTGAGTACTTATTCAAGCTGATCTTGTTTGTTAGAATTTGGGGCACAAGGATTATACTAGCAAATTTGCAGAATCAGGTTTTGTGACCTAGATGAAGACCTACAAACTTGGTTTGTTGTAGGTCTTAACTCTTTTAT
>JAOXJP010221624.1:0-11693 GCA_025762735.1 Platanus orientalis | reverse complement strand
TAAGTATACAACTCTGTCAAACATCTTAAAATTCACAGTTTTTAAAAGAAACATTATTAAAATAAACTAAGTCATACATGTATCACAATCTCTGGAGGTACCCACACCCTGGGAAGCTCAACATTAGGTAAAGGCTCCTCACTAACTCTGCCCTCGACGTTGGTTACTATCACCGCCTCAAGTATCATTCCTACTAGATTAGGCTCTACCATAGGAGCCTTTTTTTTCTTTCCTCTTCTAGTAGGAGGTGCAGATTCGTTTGTGTGCTGGGCCTCGGCTGCCTGATAAAGTCAAAAACTTAAATCATCTTCAAATGTTTTAAAACAAAATGAATGAAATATAACAAAAAACTTTACAAAACAAATAAAATAAACTCACTTAGGGTTTAATGGGGTCGCCTAAAGGCCTGCAAGACTGACTGGCCCACCACTCTTTGTAATCTCTACCCCAATCCAAGAAGACCGAGGCATCAATACTTATCTCTCCTTTGCCAGCCTCACCCTCAATATCAATGATCCGTAGGGTCGAATGCGGGACCACAAAATCCTCCATTCCTACCCCAACCTGACGCCAACACCTCTCCTTGAGGTACATGGTAACCTTGTCAATAACTATCAATACGACTCTCTGAAAAGACCAAGTCCAAACCAAGGTCTGAGCAAGAACAATGTCCCTGTCCAAGACCCACCTAGTCCAGGGATGCCATTTAACCTGCACAAAGCACAGTAGGAGTTAGCACATGGTTTTAAAAGTAAATAAACATTTAAATAAAACAAAAAAGAGGTTATTGGAGAACCGACGTCCAACTCCATCAGTTAACCCCGAGTTGGTGGCGACTCCCAAAAAAGCCTAACCCTCACATGAAAGGGGTTAGCGACCTTTAACTCACCGGCATCACTTGTCAAAGAGTGGGCCTGGAAACCACAGGCAGGCTGGGTAATCAGAACCCCTCTCGAATGCCGATGTCCACAAAAGTGTTGGGCAACCAACAAACAACAAGTATATAAATTGAGTGTGGCTGAAATGAGGATTTGAGATGGATGAGTGGCAAGACTAGAAAGGATAAAATTAGGAATGAATTCATTCGTGGGAGTTTAAGGGTAGCACCAATAGGTGATAAAATGAGAGAAAGTCGATTGAGATGGTTTGGACATGTGTAATGAAGACCAATGACTACACCAGTGAGGCGAAGTGAGACAATACAAGTTAAAGGTGCCAGAAGGACTAGAGGAAGGAAAAAATTGACCTGGGTGGAGGTAGTAAAGAGGGACAAGGCAGCTTGTAATTTAATGGCAGATATGGCCCTAAACAGAGTAGAATGGAAGAATAGGATTCGTGTAGCCAACCCCAAATAGTTGGGATAAGGTTATTTGTTATTGTTGTAGTTGTAATTGTAAAATGACATTTTTAACCCTTTGTTCATGTTGTGCTTACAGACATGGATCATAGACCTGTGCAATTGGATTCATACTCCACCTTCACAAATTTTGTAAATACTCTCATTGCCCTTCCCCTTGATGAATGTGAAGTTTGAAAGAATCAAAGCTGATTTGGGGCAACATTGATATTAGCATAAATCAACTTGGAGTGGGCACTTCATTTTGGGACCCGTCATCCATGGTTTTCTACTTCAGAGAACATGAACTCACACCCACATCGAGGAACTCACACCGATGTCAGTGCTGTAATCCCGACTCCTAAACCTAGCTACCTCAAAGGCTTTCATGCATTGAACATCTCCAAAGCCTCCCTGGCTTAGGAAGCTATAGGATAATATGTATGCTTCCATTTCAACCTCTTATTGGAAAGTTGGAAAAAAGTTGGTGATTTTGCAGACCCAATCAAATTTAGAGCATTCACCTTGGTTGCCCTAGGACAACTCTAGCTATCATACAACCA
Organism: Platanus orientalis; assembly: GCA_025762735.1. Taxonomy (NCBI): domain Eukaryota; kingdom Viridiplantae; phylum Streptophyta; class Magnoliopsida; order Proteales; family Platanaceae; genus Platanus; species Platanus orientalis. The sequence goes on along the minus strand of JAOXJP010221624.1, from coordinate 9,794 downwards.
TCATCATATCAATGGCGTCTTGCTCGATATCTTAGGACAACATTTACAGAAGAAGGCCCTTGCACCCATGATCATATCCAAGACCATTTCTAGTCTCTCTCATTGTCCTTGACATTGTCGAGGTCAGTTATATGGTCGCCTGATTTTCTTGCAGACCTGGCCATGAAAACATGTGACAATTTTCTCATCTTTTTTTACTTCTATCTCGTGACTTGACTCCAGTACAAATACATGTCAACAATCGACCCTTTCCAATCAAAGCCACAATAAGCCACTCCAAAATTTGCTATCAAGTATGCTCCCTGAACATATCACTTGGCGAGTCAAGTGGCATAAAGCACGCTACCCACTTCTGGCAACCAAGGACCGCACATACATGGTTGTTACAAGGGTTTTTCAAAGCACTCCTTATGTACCCATATGTGTCCTTCGACAATTTACCCTTAGATAAGATCTCTTTAATTTTCCTATGGCTTTCGAAAACATCTTCAAGCTTGACCATCGTACATCTACTCACACACAGTCTATATTGACCACCTTATGAGACAACTCGCATACCAAAGTTTTTTGGCATTCAAAACTTATTTCTTCAAAAGCACAAGCCATGACATCATCTTATGAACAATGGCTTCTTCACAAACCTTCTATGCAGCTTGACACCCCTGACATACCCATTTCCTAGAACAACAGGCCATGCAATGAATCATCATCTTCATCATATACAAAGCTTTCTCACACTCAAACAGAGTATGAGTAAGCATTGTTAGACTTAGCCAAAGAACAGGCTCTACATGCCCAAACCAAGGTTGTCTTAAAAGCGAAGACACATTTGCATACAGAGGCTAGGGTCTCAAGTGATTATACCCAACATTGGAATGAGACCTAATCCGAACTCATTCCCTCCTTGAAAACGAGCTCAATGACATTAAGACTTCACATGAGGATTTGGGAGTTGAGATGAGGCGTAGCAATAGCATGGCCTTCATACAAGATTAGTAGATATAGTCAGGGGTTCACAAGTTAAGAAAATAGATCTTCTCTTTGAGCTACGAACCAGTGCCACCTCTAGTGGTGCTCAATCTTTAGATTACATCTTATGTTTTCATTTTCGATGTATTAGGGCAAGTACCCCCTCCTTTTGTTATCACTTCTGATATATGTATATATATGTACAAATTTTTGTTTCCAAAAATCTTGTGGCTAATTAAAGGACATGAATTCACCTGTATGACATATGCACTTGTAAAAGTATATGGCTACTAAATGTGAATGAATGTAAAAAATGAACCTACAAAATAATAACAATGAATAATTCTCTTACAAAATACAATTAAGCAAGCTATAATAGCTCCCCCAAAGACTCGACACCTCTTAACCTTCTAGAGGTATCCTTAGGAAACTAACCTCCCAACAGGTCAGGTCCTAAAGACATCCTCTCAAACAGGTACAAGTCTAATGTGGAATGATTAATGGGGGACTTCATGTCCTGGCATAGTTAGACAGCCACCCCTAAGCATGGTCATTCCTCTTCACCATCCCAAACTTCTCTACCACTCCACAGTCAACCCAATACCAGTGAGCAGCCTCGAATCCTTACACTCACTCAATTCAAAAAATTGATGTTTGATTATCTGTTGAAGCAAAGAGGGCCTCACGGCCAAAGTATAGTCTCCGAGCCACCACCCTCCAGCACTGTCGAGCAGACTCCACCCTTTGGCCAATCCTACACAGAGGGCCCCATCTATGTTATAACCTTGCTCTGAACTACCATGCACTTGCAGCCGGAACACCACTCCCTCTTTAACTTAGAGGAACAGTATGGGCCGCCGGCATCCAACAGGAAATGAAAGGAGATTGCTACCCCTCCTAAGGATGATGAGACTAGGGCAAAGCTAGCTAAGCTCATAGCAGAAGTGGAGCTGATGAAAGGGGGGAAGCTCCCCATCTCTATGGACTTTGAAGATCTCTGTATCCACTCTGGGGGTGTATTACCACTAAACTTCCAAATGTGAAAAAGTATGATGATACCACCTGCCCTCGGATGCACCTGTGTATGTACTGCAATGCTATGTTGTAGTGGGGACATGATGAGCTTATCTTAGTGCAAATGTTTAGTCAATTTTTTGATAATGTTAGGTCTATATACTGTCAATGTCCATGCACCAAACAAAGTGTACATGTAGTGGTCATGTGTATAGGACTTCATGATGTAAACTATATACTTATGTAAGTGCAAGTGTTAGAGTCTAGGAAAGTAGCAAGAATGAATTGAAGCGGAATGACCATGCCAAAGAGACTCAAGCATCATTGAAAAATCCCAAGTCTCAAGTGCAAGCTACCTCAAGGAAGCCGACACATAATTTTTAAGCACAAAAAGGTAAATCAAGTATATAAGACTCAATGGTTGATGTGTGTGTGTGTTCATGAGACCCCGAGACCATGGTTGATCCTAGGAATTACTTTAAAAACTTAATTAGGGTCTAATTGAAATATACAAAGAGCTCAATGCTCAAAATAATGAAAATGGCTCATTGGGATAGAAGTGCCTATGCTGACTAGTGTTGTATGGGTTAGTATATTTTAAGGCAACTTCTAAGGAATACCTAGAATAACTCAATAGGAATTAGACTGCAATCCATATATGTATTGAAATATCTTGAATTCTACTTTCCTACAAAAAAAGGGCAAAGGATTTTGAGTTTTCTAGAGAACGTTATAGCCTTTTTTTTTCAAGATGTGTTTGTGCTAAATCTGGGGAATCCGAGCACTCGTGAATTAGTCCAAGCGCTTGTGCCTAGGTACCCCAAGCGCTTGTGAGTCTAAGGGAGCACTCAGGGCCACCCAGAAATTCATATCGGTTATATTTTTAGTCATTAGTTCGACCGTTTAAACTTTAAAGGCTTGGGAAGCCGTGGCTCGCCTATATAAGCATGTGTCTTGTCCCAAATGCAAAGAAGAACTCTCCCATAACTCCTCTATATCATCTTTGAGCGTTCTATTCATGAAAATCATTTGAAAACCCTCTTTACATGAGGTGTTCTTAAGCTAGATAAGTAAATCATTTCAATCATCATCCAAGACTTGAAGAATAGCCCTTAAATCTATTAATGAGCATTAGAGAGCAAGAGCCCTACTTGGAAAATCTAAAAAAGAACTCTCTACACTAGTGTGAAGACCGTAGTTACATTTGCCTATTGAGAGATTGAGCACCACTATCATTTACATTATTTCCATCACTTGTGTATATTCGTCGGAGACACCAGAAGAGGAAGCTTTCGCCGGAGACATCAAAAACTATATTGGGAGTTTGCCAGAGACACCAAGTGCGGAGTCACCTCTATCGGAGACACTAGAGATAAGGTCTTGTTGATGTACCTTGTAATAGTTAGTAGATAATCATTAATAAAATCAACATGTCCTCAGAGTAGCATTGGAGAGTGGGCGTAGGCCCGTGTGCCGAACCACTATAAACAATTGTCTTTATATTACATGCTTTGTGATTGTTCTTTAATTTCTATATCATAAAAAAGCACAAACATCTAGGCCTTAGTTAAATTTTCAAATTGTACTAATTGAGCACACTTGAATACTTGGTTTGCAATTCATAGAGAATTGATCACCTAAGTGTTTATGTTTATGCTAAATTGTCTGACACACTAAATTTTCATAAACACGCATAAGCATCTACACTTTAGTGAATTTGCAAATTGGTTAATCTATCATTTAAGTTTATTTGAACATCTTGTAAAGTATATTGAATTTGTAATTCATTATTTATAGGTCACTTTAGGACTTCACTCAAAGTCTAAACTTAAGTGATCATATTGTGGGGTAATTGGAAGTGACTCTAACTAAGGTTAATATAAAATGATTAATCAAGCAACCTTAGAGCTCTGCTATAGGTGACACTATAGTGCATGAAGGAGCCTCGTGGTCTATGATAAGTTCATAGGAAAGTGATTTACTAATTAAACGAATTTCTACTGCATCTTTAATTGAATTAAGGTAAATCATAAGAGGGTGAAGAAATTAATTAAAAGGAATAAAAAAATTATAGATATCCTATTCAAGCCCCCTCTAGGGCTTTCAAATGATACTCTTGTTCTCTACAAATAGACTCATGGTGTCTTGATTTAACTCGTAGTCTTTTAACATTTGTTTCATCCATAAAAATTGGGTGCATCCACTACTAGTTGCAATGTACTCAACCTTGGCAGTTGACAATGAGATGGTGAATTGTTTCTTGCTATGCTAAGAAATAAGATTGTTGCCTATGTACAAGCAACCTCCACTCGTGCTCTTGCGATCCTCACATCGCCAACCCAGTTAGCATCTGAGTATCCCGCGATCTCAGATGTGGTGTCAAATGGGTACCACAACCTAAACTCAGTAGTCTTGTGGACATATCAGATGATCCTTTTAGTTTCCTTAAGATGTGATTCTTTAGGGGCAACTTGATATCTAGCACATGCCCCTACACTAAAGGAAATATCTGGTCTACTCGCAGTCAAGTAGGACAAACTCCCATCAATACTCCTATAGTAGGTGGAGTTGACCTCGGTTCCATCAAGGTCTTTAGTGATCTTGTCACTTGAGCTAATGGGGGTGCTAGCAGGTTTGGACTCTTGTAATCCAAACTTGGTAACTAGGTCTTTTGTAAACTCGGTTTGTCTTAGAATGATGCATTCATTGGTTTACTTCATTTGAAGACCTAAGAAGAACCGTAGTTTTCCTTCTATGCTCATATCAAATTCTGATTTCATTGTTTGGACAAAACCATGAGACATCTCCTCACTGGTAGATCCAAAAATGGTTTCATCTGAGCAATGAGTATGTGACCATTTTGTTTTTTAACGAAGAGTGTATTGTCTAAAATTCCTATGTGTAGATCCTAGAGGGGGTGGGGTAAATAGGATTATTTAAAAATTATTTTTAGATTTCCCCTAAATTCACTTGTTATTTAGTTGATTAAATTGTCCTGATATTTAAATGCAAATGAACTGTGCACATAAATATAAATATGTTCAATTGTTCTACAAGTGAGATTGATTCAATGTGTATAATGCTTGATAATGAAGAGGATAAATGAAAAGGTAAACCACAAGCAATCACAAATATACACACGATGTGTAGTGGTTCGGCACAATGGCCTACATCCACTCTCAAAAGCTCATCACCGAGCTATGTAATTGTATTAAGATTGAAACTATTATAATCAAGGATAAAATTAACAAAATCCTAGTCTACTTGCCAAGCAAGCTACACCCGGTGTCTCCGGCAGGTGTGGTCTATGGTCTACTCTTCCGGTGTCTCCGGCGGAAGAGTTAATGGTACACACTACAGATGTCTCCGGGGGTAGTGCTAATTCTCTCGGTGTCTCCGGCAGGAGAGGTCTCAATAATTCTATAAAAAAGTTAAGGCAAGGATTTAAAGAAGGTTAGGAATGGTTTCCGGTAGTACCTTCTTCTACAAGATTTGGCTTAGTAATGTAGAAAGAAGGTTAGGAATGGTTAAAATTTTCCTTTCTAGGGTTAGAGAGAGATTCTCAACAATTTTAAAGAGTTGAATCTCTCATGGAGTTCCCAAAAATAAGCAAGATTTTATTAAAGAGCATTCATGACCATTAGCTTGCTTATTTGATTTGATTTCAATATATAATAGACAAACTTGACTCATATCAATTAGATTATAACCTTCCCTAATGGTCAAGAGATCTAAGCCTTTTATTAGAAATAGTTTTATTAAAGATCAGACCGTTATACAGTGTTTCCACAACTTTTATTCGATCCTGGATCGATCCAAGTACAAAAAACAATCAGAACCTGCAACTCGAGAGTTGCTAGTTCTATCCTGGATCGATCCAAACCATTTGGATGGCAGTGGTTCGATTCTAGATCGATCCAAATTCCCTATAATTCCTTTTAAAATCTTGAGAATGCTACAAAGGACTTTGGATCACCCCTCAATGGACTGGGAAGGTTCATGGACCTTGGGAAACCCTTCATGGACCCTTGGTTCATCTCGACTACTTCTCATAACTTGTTTTACCTTGTGCGAGCTCGAAGAAGGTCGGGAATCCTTTAGGATGACTTTTCGACTCCCGGATTGATCTCTTGAGGCTTCCTTGATGCTTGATGATGATCTTCTTAATGCTTCGACCCAAGGACCTCCTAGACTTTTAACATGACTCTATGCATGTCCTAGTCTATACAAAACATGTATTTTTCAATTCATGAAATTTACAATGCATTACTTTTACAATCTCCTCCTTTGGGAATTCTATGGCAAAACTTAAAATATATGACAATAGGAGTACAAAATGAATAGTACAATAAACTCAAGAACTCAAACATAAGCCAAGTCTTCTATGAGTGTCTTTGGCTCTCCTCCTTGATACATGCTTGGGCTTGTCATGACTTGCTTTTTATTTGCAATGTGCTTTTACTTTAATTCCCTGAAACATATTTTACAAAAATATACCTTTCTCAAGCCAAGATTAGTCCAGTCAAATGATAAAGTATAATGAACACATAAGGAAACAAATTAATGTAATGAAATGCATATGCCCATGATGAGAGGTATCAAGTATGATCAGTGCAAGTGAATGTGAGTTAAGCACAAGTAGAATTAGGCATTTCACTTGATCATTTTATAGATTAATGAGATGTAGAGTTCCATTAATCTTCCTATTTTTATTCCCCCTTGCTTAGGCAATTCATTTTTACTCCCCATGAATATGATATACCAATTTTAGAACAAAATTGCCTTATATTTTCAAAAAATTTTACCAAAATTTTCTTAATTCTCTCCCTTTTTGTCATGAATACCAAAGGTGTATATTGAAATGCGAGCAAAGAGAATAAAATATAGATCACAGTAAGACGAGAACTACCATTTTCATTCATTTTCAAAGGATTTACAAGTTGAAGAACAAGTGAAAATGAAAAGTACATCAAAATTCATTAAAATAAAGAGTAAGAAGCTCTATGCATCCTCATCAGACTCCTCATCCTCACTAGCGAGAATGTCAAGGATAATCCTGGGTGTTGGTGCTCTAGAGGGATCGACAATACCCTCGATGTGGACCACCCGCTGATCGATGCTTTACACCTTCTTCCCAAGGCGGTCAAAGCAGCGAAGAATGCGCCCAAAATCCACATGAATGGCTCGGATTAGACCCAAGAGAGCTGGAAGAAGTGTCACTAAGAGTGCTGGGGGTGTAGTCTCTGATGAGGTAGGAGCTAGGGGGACAGATGATGAGCGGGCAACAATGGCTATGGTCTTCGTAGTTAGTGGTGGCACCTCTACTGGTGAAGGATCATGAACAAGAGCTGGGACAGGCATAACTGCCTCTCTAGCTTCCTGAGCCACCTATGGTGCAGCTCACCTCTAAGATTTCATCCTCTTGATGTTAGCATCATTGATAGGGAGACCTTGGGAAAGGGTCACAACATCGCAAGGGAACGTCACTCCGCACTGCTCCAGAATCTGAGTGACTAGCACTCCGTATGGTAGGCGCCTCTTCGTGCCATCCTTTATGGTTGTGTGTAACATAATGTGGCACATGATGGCTAGGACATCAGTAGGCTTTCCCTCTATCAAACTGGTAACTAGATGTGTCCTATCATCAATCATGATAGTCTTGTACGTCGTCTATAAGAGATTGTGCATAAAGATCATATCAAGTATATGCGCCACCATGAAGCACTCCTTAGTGGGAAACTTCCCAATCCATGAAGTGCTCTCTCTCTTGAAAAGCTCAGAGATGTGACCTTTGTTAATCCCCTAGTTGGGGAAGACAACAGCGCCGGCTGAAGGCCGAGCAATCCCCAACATCATAGAAACCTGATCCGGGTTGATCAACATACTGATGCTGTAAACTTCTGTCTCGAATGAAAGCTGTGTGTGGTCCACATTGTGGATGTTTAAGTAGAAGATGCAGACAATTTTCTCTTGCACCTTGCCTTTGATGATTTTCATCCACCCATCATTTGGAATCATCGTGCCAATTATGAAGTCCTGCAGTGTCGTCTGCTTCACATACCTCTCAATAAAGATCTTCTTCTTCGAGAAGATGTTCGTGCAATTTTGAAAGGGGGAGGCATTCCTTAGAGCCCCATAGTTTTTTGGTGTAGTTCGTGGTCGCTTGATTTGCTCCTTCTCATGTAGAGGAGCTTTCTCCAAATCCTTCTTCAACATAATATTGTCTTAGAAGATTCACAAAGCTAGAGGAAAAGAGAAGGGGGAAGAGGAAAAATGGCTAAGGAATGAGCTTGGATTGATTTGGGATCGAAATAGGTCATTCCTTTCATTTTATAAACACACGACTGTTTAGTTCCTGCGGGTTTCACCAGTTTGGATTGATCCTGGATCAATCCAACATGAAATCTTTTAGGCGAAAATCCTAGATTCTCTCAATTTTGCTTGGATGGCCCCGCTTACCCCAATTAAATGTTATCTTATTAACTTTAGGTAATTTTGAATGTGTCTTTATATGGAACACATTCCCATTGTGCTTCACAGATATTCAAATCTTTTTGAGGCCAAGGCCTTCATGAAGATATTTTCCAGCTAATCCTCAATCGATACATACTCTAGAGATATTGTTTTGTCCTTAACTATATCAATATGTTTTGTTCTAGAGTGTTGAACTGGATTTTTGGAGATTTGGATTATACTTAAGTTATCTATGAACGAGTTCATTATAGATTGAGACAACTCATAGTCTGCAAGCATCTGCTTCATCCATAGCAGTTGCATGCATCCACTCCTTGCAACAATGTATTTTGCCTTGACTGTTGATAGAGATATGGAAATTTTCCTTCGACTGTGCCAGGAGACAAGACAATTCCCTATGTAGAAGCACCCACCACTTATGCTTTTACAGTCATCAACATTGCCTACCCAATATGCATCTGAATAATCAGTTACTATTGGTGTGGTATCAAATGGATACTGGAGACTAAAGTTAATTGTCCCGTGGACATACTGTTTAACTCTCTTGGCTGCTTTCAGATGAGATTCCTTTGGTGCAACCTGATATCTGGCATAGGCACCTACACTAAAGACAATGTCGGGTTTGCTTGTTATCAAGTATAGTAGACTCCCTATGATACTCCTATATCCTGTAGGATCAATATCGACTTCGTCGAGATCCTTAGTGATTTTTTCACTCGTACTAATTAGAATATCAACTGGTTTGGCCTTTGAGAGTCCAAATTTGGATCCTAGATCCTTGGAAAACTTGGGTTGATTTAGAAATATTCTATCAAAAGTTTGCTTGATCTGTAACCCAAGGAAGAATCGTAATTCTCCCTCCGTACTCATCTCAAATTCAGATTTCATCGTATGAGCAAACCCACGTGAAAACTCTTCACATGTGGATCCAAATATGATGTCATCCACATAGATTTGTGTGATGAGTATGTGACTATCCTTTTTCTTGACAAAGAGTGTTTTGTCAACACTCCTCCTGACGAAATGATGGTCTACTAGGAACTTGGTCAATCTGTCATACCAAGCTCTAGGGGCTTGCTTCAGCCCATATAACGCTTTCTTCAACCTATACACATGATTTGACACGTGTGGATCCTTAAATCCCTCAGGTTGTTCTACATATACTTCTTCTTGAAGTATTCCATTTAGAAATATACTTTTTACATTCATTTTATACAATTTGAACTTTAAATGGCATGCAATGGACAACAAGATTCAAATTGACTCAAGCCTAGCTACAGGAGCAATGGTCTCCTCAAAGTCAATTCCTTCTATCTGAGCATATCCTTTAGCAACTA
>JAOXJP010221623.1:10465-25625 GCA_025762735.1 Platanus orientalis | reverse complement strand
AAAATATAATAACACCCACAAAAAAAAACACCCCCCGCCCCCCCCCCCCCCAAAAAAAAAAAAAAGGATAAGAAAAAAAAGAAGTGCAAATAGATACTTCAACCATTTGCATATACCATACCCCTAAACAAGCACTACGAAAGGCCAAAAAAGTAGCAAAATTAGCTTGTCAAAATAGAGGTAATAAAAGGTTCTCAAGGGAATGCAGCATTAGTTGTAGGTAAATCAGACCATGAAAATGCCGGATTCCAGTAACCCAATTCCCCTCCACCAACGGGAGTCGGTTCCAAGATAGACGAAGAAGATGATGTCGAAGCCACATTAGTCATTCCGGCCGGCGAATGATCAGTGTAGTAATTCGCTGATGATCTTAGCCTTTGATAAAGCTCATGAATCCCTGAATTTTGAACTTCACCCATAAATACACTATGTTGTTGCTGGTGGTTATGATGTTGCGGTTGATGCTGATTGTTTCTCCAGAAAGAGCTGCACAGGCCAATAGGAATCTGGCTCAGAGGATCTAGGCTCAGGGTCCTTGCATTTAATGCTCCCGTCGCTGCTGACTCCGACGTCATATAGGACCCTAGCGTTGCCCCCTCATCCTTGATAGTAACGGAACTAAATATTGGATTAGGGTTAGGGTTAGGATTTTGGGTGGCTCGCAGTAAGGCCAACAGTTGAGAGTTTGGTGAAGAAGCCCATAGAATAGGGTTAGAGGGCGGCTCATGATCAAACCCACTTCCAAGATTTGATTTTATGAAATCAGAAGCCGTCTTGATTTTTCAGGTGCTAGGTTTTCCGGCAGCTGTCGACACGCTAGTGTTCTTGTTTTTCCGGCATCCACCGCCGATCGGAACATTGCGGAGGGCACCACCTTTGGTCCAGTACCTCCGGCAGGTCTTGCAGAAGTGGCGAGGTTGGGTGAGATTGTAGTTGTTGTAATAACAGAACTTGGTGTTTGAAGAATCGCATCTTGGGCACCTCAGATTTTGATCTGAAGCTGACGATGCTGATGATGTAGTAGTAGTAGTAGCTGTTGTTGCAGAAGAAGAAGGAGAGGGAGAAAGAGAAGTGGATGCTGACCCTTTTGTAAATCCACTGCCGATGGAGATTTTCCTTTCTTCTCCTACTAGTCCTGCTCCTCCTCCTAACAGCTCTTGAATCATCTTTTCTTCTTTGTAAATCTACAACAAACCCAAAAACAAGAAAAGCAAAGATGGTGAGTCTTTTGAGTGGTGAAAAAGCTAAAGAAAGTAAGGTTTTGTTGTGTATGTATGTGCTGGGAGGGACATGATGAAGAGGTGGGTACAGGACACACTTACCTTTGGAAGTTCAGTTGGATGGTTTTCTAGGCCAATTTTTTGTGGGTGGAAAAGAATAGAGGGATTGGAGCTTGGGAGCTTTAATATAGATGGAAGAAGAAGAAAAACTACTTGTCTACCAAGAAATGGTTTTGGAGTTTGGTTGTAAGCGGTTTTTGGAGGGACCAATTGAGTAATGGTCCATACCTCTATTGCCAAATCTACCTTCTGATCTCACTTTCTTTTATGAAAAATAAATCACTGTTGATAAGACTACATTATTATCCTCATGATTTCCCTGACAGTAAAAAGAATATTAACGAATTAATCATCAAATATTTTTATTTTTTTATTCATCTGCGTCAAAAATTTAAAAAAAAAAAAATGGTTATTTTTATCTTCATTTAATTATAAAGTACTGAATATAATATATTAAAAAATAAGAAAGGAAAAATAAAAGATTCCACTGGCATCTAGAGAAAGTATCATGGGTTCTCTTGAGATGGGTTTTTTTTGTACAATGCTAGAGATGATTCCCTGTGGTTAGAATCGAAGTGCTGTTGCATTTTATCTACAAACGATTTGAGTAGAATTTTTTAAATTTCTTGGTTGGAAGTGGGAAGGAGAGCTGAGGATTTATTTATAAGAATAACAATCAGGTTATCCTTTTAAAGTGATTTTTTTAAGGTTTGTGCTCCTTCCTGAAGATGCTCCTTCAAAGACAATGATTATGAATTCAAGGAGGGGGCTCATCACGTGGAAATACGTGTAAAGCTGATGCCCCAAGTTGAAAGGCACTGCCCAAAGCTTATGGCTTGAGTTTAGCCTTCCCCACATAAGCAAGATGCAAGAGGATTGCTCATATGTGGGGGCAGTAGTACACCTTGAGTCCTTTAAGCCCCTTTAAACTTGAACTAATTAATCTCAAGTGTGGTATGTTTTGAGTCGTGAGGGGCCTGTGCATGGGCATTCACACGTGCCTCACACACATGTATTGTGACCTGGTTTTCTGCTGGTTGATCAACACGGTTCGCTATTCGCCACATGTTATATCAAGGTCATTAAGGGATTATGCTAAAACTTGCCCTATTTCGCGATTTAGTTGGCTAAGTCAGATCACAATTAATGGGGTTTAAGTAATGGTTTGAAGAACTAAGAAAGAAAATAACATAATTTGGCCACTTAAGTCACTAATTCAGTAACTAACTATAAGGAATTTTTTTAATGAACTTCAAAGTTAGTATGTCACTTTTCTTTTTGGCATAGTTTTAGCAACAGCGGAATGCAAGAAACATTTATATTTGTGTAACTTTTGTAGATGTTTGAAAAGCAGAATGACTACTAAGACCATTGTCGTGGTATTGAGATTAACAGGGAGAGTGAGTTATCCCTACGTTAACCCTAGCTTACCTACTAAGAGAAAAGTTAACCAAAGTGGAGAGATGACCTTGATGTAACCCCACCTATATGCTGCTACACATGAACATATTGTTGATAGCGGACATTCCATTCCATAAGGATACCGTTCGCTGACTCTGTCGACATTAATTACGTGGTAAGAGCTTGTGCTTGATGAATGTGATATTTGTGAGATCAAAACCATAATCTACGAAGTTGTGCATAGATGACCCAAACATTCATTCATTCATGCCCGTGAAAGAGGGGTTATACCGTGATTGTTGTAAAACTTTACTTGAGATTCTAATTTTCTAGGCATTTAGTTGCAGAGAGAAAAATCCTCAATTTTCGTGATTTTGTCACCCACTTCTCTATTTCATTTAATTCTTGTAAGAAACTGTTTTATTAATTTTTGGAGAATGTTTGTCTGTGTTGACACAGGCTTATGTATGTGTGCCATTGATTGACACGCGATGTGTTTTTAAATTTGGTGTCTCTTTTGTACACTTGGCACTTTTTTGAACCCAAACACAATTAATGTGTCAGCTTATAGTTCACCATAATAAACACTGCAGACACTTTGTCATCACAGAACATTTTCTACATTTATTTTCACACAACTTGCCTGAAAAATCTTTCATTTGTCATGAAAAGTCTTTCTTTCCGTGATCATGGCAATCAGACGGCATTAGAGACAGAAAAAAGGAATGAAAACTAGATATTTTCTTTTCTTATATAATTTTTTCTTCTTTTCTTTTTTATCCTTTTTTTACTCAATTCAAGGCAAACAACAAGACTTCAACGTAAATAATAATAATAATAAATAATTTTAAAAAATAATAATAAGTGGGGATAGAGGATGAGGGCTTTACTTGTCTCTCATGTGAGGAGCCCAGTTGTCATTTATCAACTACCATAACAGATCCTTCTGTACATATGTATAATCAATTGTGCGATGATGAATTATTGGTGAAAAGAATTTTAGGTTGTGTTTGGAATTACAGAAATGGAAGTTCATTGAATCGAAATTTACTGAGATGGAATTCTTTGAATTATAATATAATGTTGAGTCAATTTGACGAGGTCAATACGTAGAATTGAAGAGTAAACCGATTTATCATTATTGTTATTATTGTTTTATTTTATTTTATTTTTATTATTATTAATTTTGTCCTCCATTAACAACTATTTTTCAAAGTCGTTCCAACCATCCCTGAAACGATCAAATCAAGGATCAATTGGTGCACCATTTCGGACTGATTCGATCTGACCGTACATATATCGTCATTAGCATAAGATCGGTTAGTTCATGGTCAGCTAAATTTTACACCAATCCATTAACTCTTTTAAAATAATGATTTAAAAATTAAGAACATTTTATCTGAACAATTCTCTCTCTCTCTCTCTCTCTGAAAAAAAAAAGGTAGGAAACCAAAAAAAAGGTAGAAAGGAAAGACCATGATTGTTCAGAGACGACAGATACCAACGGTTTTTTGGTTTTCTTTACTTGATTTTTTGTATTTATCTTTTTTATCTCGCTTTTGGTCATCTTCAGTCTTCGTGTCCTTTCTACGTACCTGACCGCGCGTGCCGTCCGGAACGAGAAACACGCTCAGTGATTAATTAGTGAAGGAGTAACACGATATGGCCTTAACTGTGCCGACTTTTTCAATATTGGCCAGGCAGCAGAAAACGACCGGAGAGGCGGCAATCTCTGCTACTTATGCCGGGTAGTCCGGCAGGCTGGGCAGGCCAGAGAGAGAGTTGCCGTCAAAGCTATGCACAAAGGAGGACGGACGTCCCTCGGTGGCCAGGCTTCCCGTCCCCTCCACCCACAACCAGCCTTCGGTCAGTCGCTGTCAGCCGCTTTCTTTTTCCTACGCGTATTTCGATTTGTTATCCGAAGCAAATCGAATAAATGTCCTGTCCTACGCGTATTTCTTTGTTATCTTTCTCTAAACCTAACCGTCTTCGATTTAATGTCCTGTCCAGGAATTGGTGTCTAGGACAACAGGGACGTCATGGGTAGTAATTTGTATATCCGGGACAGAACATCCTTTCTCATTTGAAATTTCGTCTTACCCTTATCCTTTTTAATTCATTTCAAATCACCTGGTCTCTTGGACACCAATTTAGGGGTGACAATGTTCCACATGACCCGCAAACCCAACACAAAATAACAGGTTAAAGTTGACATGTTTTGGATCAAAACGGGTCAACTTGTTTGACACAATTAATAAATGGGTTAGGTTTTTGTTGACCCATATAACCATATATTCTTAACTTAACTTAGCACAACACGATCATGACCCACCAACATGAATTACTACATAAACCATGAACCCAACTCGAAATTAGCATGTTAGGATTGACTGCAAACAGATCACTTTGACACGAATTGGATTTGGGTTGACACATATAATCATATACCCTTACCTTGACACAACACGAACCCAACCTGCCAACACGAATTGCCACCCCTACACCTTATCCTGGACAGAACATTTATTTCGTTAAAGAAAACTGAAATAATGTTCCATCCAGGATGTACTGTTCCCCCCTCAGCAGGGGTGTGGGCCCATGCACACATTATTCCTTGAAAGGAAATGTTAAAGCAATGATCTTAAATTATGAACATCCACATCCAATTATTCCATGCATTCGCATTACATGATATGATATGACACTCATGTTTTGCATGGATGTGATGCCCCCATGTTCTACATGGCACCCCACCATGACGAGTTCAGATCCTCCCCCGACCAAAAAAATATCATTTTTTTTTAGGTTTGGACCAAAATAAAATTTTTAATTTATGAGGTTATCTAATTTAAGTGGGTGCTTTTTGATTTATGGATTATGTGTGTCGCATGACAGGATAGATCAGGAGAGGAGAGCAACCTTTCATGTTCATGGTACTGTAGCTTTATAAGTGTTGTGTGATTGGGTAGGTATTTTGTCTTTTTTTATCGTTATCTTATCTCTCTCTCTCTCTCCATTAAGCATAGGACCAATAAAACATATTTTTGAATTGAGAAACCAAATTGAGTTTATTCTTGTACAAGATCTTTTTTGTCCTAGTGAACAAATTTGAAACATGCACTTATAGGGTCGGTCGTCAATCGATAATTATTGATTATTGTATGGGGTCCCAATTCCTTGTAAGTGGAATTCACTTTTATGTTTTAAAACATTATTTTTTTGTTTTTAGCTAATTTTCCGTAGTCTGGACCTTTGGTTGCCCGTCTCAATCAATGAAACAAAACAAAGCTATCTCGGTCGTTCCACACTGGTAATTGGCTCCTAGACAATGGAGGAACATGTAGAAAAACTCCATGTGAAATGGAACATGGAGGGTTCCTAATTCCTAAATCCTTCTCTTCTCATAGAGCCCACCTTGAACAAAAATATATTCCTATGATAGAAACTCCAAATTAAGGAGGATTCACCTGACCAAAGCAAAGGATGGACAAGATCCCCTTGCAGGACTGCCATAGATCATGTCTTGGCCAAAGTGGGCATGTGGGGAGACTTCTATTCGACACTAGCAGCTCTCGCAAAGGTCGAGAGATAATGAACTTGGCAGAGAGAATTTTTTTTCTGACAACATACACTTAAGAGAAAGACTCCTTACCCAAGGGACCTTGATCCAGTTCTGTTACCAATACTAGATTCGGGTCCCTCGAGCGTCTACTTTTGATGCCGGCACTAGCAATAAACTAACACATTTTGTGTTTTAAATTAAGAGCAAGCCTTCATTTTCATGTCAAGATCCCCCTCTTAGTGATTTGGTTTCGTGAATAAACAAATGTATGGAGTGATTAGTCTCGTTAATCAATGATTATATTAGCTTTATAAAATATAAAAACAAGATTTTGAGATCGTTGGAACAGTTTGTCTCGAAATTCGTCTAGATTATAGCCCTTATAATATATACACAGATTGCAAGTGACGAAGCCACCCAATCATAATAATCAGAACTGGAACTGATTCTGTCAGACAGAGGTGGGGTGGGTGGATATGGTTCGACTAATGGGCCAACCGGATTGACTCAATCTGATCACGTATTATATGAGACAAGGTTGTAAGGCACGCTTGGCCCTCTTCTCTTCCACGTCGGTCATGTCAACAAAAATTGGCTGGGTCAGCCGGGTTTTAACCAAATACATTTCTCAATGTTCTGCGGAAACCTAGATCTATGATCGTATGCAACAAACAAGAAGAGAGAAATCAAAACTGAAAACAATCACACCACAAGAGCAAAACGATTTACGTGGTTCGGCTTTGAAGCCTACGTCTACGGGCGAAAATGGAGAAGAGCTTTCACTATGATCGAAGAATAGATATTACAATGAATAGTGCAGTGGCACGGAAATCGAAAAAACCCTTTCTATAAACCCCTAAAACCCTAATATGTGGGGATCGGATCCGGACCCCAAAACTGATACAAAACGGGTCACAACCTTTGCCAATTTTTGGGTTTTTCGGATCATCATCCTGGGTTATATCTCGGGTTGAATACAAGACATTTAACCCAACACTTAACCTATCCTAAGCCATCACGATGGCCAGTTCCCAAATTTAATGTTTCAACTCGCAAAGCCGGTCTCGGTTTATCAATAGAAATAAAACCCTTTTACATGATAAAAGATCCCCTTTTTTTATATAAGAAAAACAAAAAAGAAAAAATGAGAGCCCTTTATCTCAAAAGCAGTGATATCCTGTGGTCTAGACACATGTCTAAAGTAATTGATAAAACTGTTGGGAGTCCCAAAGTTTCAAAAATTAAAAATATAAAAATATATATATACACAAGGTATCCCCTATTTCAGAAATACGTGTCACATTTAACAACAGAGGATGACTATCTTCGTATTGGTGTGAGAATAATTTTCTGTCTCAATCATATTTAAATTGTAAATGAATCCGTATCTACTTCCTATTTGGTTCACTTAAAAATAAATATGGATTCATGTGTATCTACCCCAATTAATATTCGATTCATTTAGAAATATTCCTTTAGGAATGGTCCGAACTGGTTAAATATCCATATTCGTTTAAACTAATAAATGTTTGTAATTGTATGTTTATTATACATATATACACTTGATCAATGGTTACAAATTAATATTATAATACATAATATAGGCCTTGTTTACATAGAATACATTATATAAATAAATATCTAAACCCTCCAGTACAAAGTTTGATGGAACAAGCATTGGTGCAAGCATAATATTGTAATAAATGAGAAAATATTCATGTAAACAAGTATCTATACCAATATCTGATATCCAAATAAATTAATACCTATGAATATGAATCTTGTTTCCAAATATCCATATACATTTAAAATTTATATCTGATAATCTTAATGAACAGAATATGGATCTAGGTGCATCCACTTCATATACAATCTTAATTATAGTTTTTATAACCGGACCAAACATCAGCCAAAGGGCAGGTTAGTAGTTTGATCATTATTCAGTATCAAAATAAGCTTACTGTTCAAACCACCTATTTGTCCGGTCTTATCATAAAATTGGTAGGTTCCAAGTTATTCTTACATAGATCCAATTTATTATTAGTTGGAGCTAACAATTTTCCAATTTTGATCAAACGAGTCTTTTTAATTTTTATTTATTTATTCATTTTTGTTGTGTGAGCCATTCGAACCCTAAGGCAGTCAGTGTGGTACATGTTTTAAACAACTACATAATATTATGGGAAGTGTTATGTTAAAATGGATCGGATTCGAGATAGCAACGTGTAACAAAATGAGTAAATAGTAACAAGAAAAAATAATCACACAAAACACAAGAATTTTTATATTGTTCAACAATACTGCCTATATTCATGGGTGAAGAGGATAAAAAAACTTTCATTATAATAGCGTCCACATCCAGTTATGTAAAATAGCTTTTTCATTAAAGAAGCGAGTGAAAAGCATAAAAATCATTAAAAATATTCTATATCTAATTATACATTTTGGCTAAAAGTATATACATATTTACAGTTACTAGCTAAAAATAGTAAGTGACTGTAGCATTAGGTATCATTTTTAAACTCTCTTTATTTACTTTTTTGTTGGACAATCAATAACATCTCTAAAAATTATCAATTAACGAATAATATTTAAAAAAAATTGCTTTCAAAAGTTAGCTAAAATAGAGAGTAGGATAATAGCCTTATCTTAAAAAGTTATGTAAAATAAGAAAAAAAATACAATTTATAAGAGGCAAAATAGATGCCTAACCGGATGTGAATGCTGTAACAAAGATTTCCCGTTACAATGATTTTAAACAAAACCCCAAAAAAAAGTCTTTCAAAAAATCCTTTCAAAATCACGTGAACAAGACTATATATATTGTAATACAAATCCTCAAAAACACTATTCCAAAGTGCAGGTTGAAGCCCCAAAATATCCTTCAAACGATTCAGAATGACCGATTCCACAACGAGTCAAAATTCATATGTTTGGGGTCATTCAAGTACTCTCCAGAATGCACTTCCAAGTAGTACTTTCGAGTTGAGTTCGTGACAACATCTCAACAGGAGGGAATCGACCAAGACTTCTCTATTAGAGAAAAAAAAAAATTTGTTTGACCTTCAAAACGTGATCTATCCATTCACAAACACCCTTCATTGCCTCCCAAGTATGACAGAAGTAGGGTTTGTTTAAAGGGTGCCCATATCAGTACCTCTCACTAAATTCTTATAAAGGGAGAGGGGTGGGGGAAGGAAAGGGTTTATGGGTGTCTTCAAAACTTCGTGTGTCATGTCACATCTAATTTGCTTTGAGACCTGCAAAATCCAAGACTAGATTGACGATGTGTACAGAGACACGTGTAAAAGTCGACAATGTTATGATGAAAATTTTCAAACTGAAGCTCAGCCAGTGGTAGTTGGCTACAATCCAACGAAAATGTGGAGCCCACCATTTTGACGGGCAACGACTTACCTGACCGAATCCAATGAGGGACTACATTCCATGTGAAAAGAAACTAATAAATTTGATTGCGTGATTAACTTTGATTACCCCCAAGTTTTCCCACCTATGATTTAGATTAAATTGACACATTCAACATTATCGTAAAAACAGCAATGTATCATGGAATATTTCCAATAATATGGTCTCAACATCATCATTTTTTCTTAAACATCCGTACTACCAACTAATCAAGCTTACCATCTCTTCTCTTTGGATTTTTGTTGGATGGAGTGAATAACAAGTTTGGAGTCTTTTTTGGTTTCAAAATATTATAGATGATAACTACTGTCTAGAAACAAAAAATATATATATATCCGCAATAGAGTTAGCATTTGCTCTCATATGTTTATCAAAGACTGTGATACTCGTCTACCCAAAAAAGGAAAAAGGAGAAGATGAAGATCATTTGGCTTCGTCTATTACAAAAGCAGCGTTGAATCCATCCAGCTTTTAACATACAGCCAACACATGGTGTAGCAACGGTATGAAATGATTCAGG
Organism: Platanus orientalis; assembly: GCA_025762735.1. Lineage (NCBI taxonomy): Eukaryota > Viridiplantae > Streptophyta > Magnoliopsida > Proteales > Platanaceae > Platanus > Platanus orientalis. The sequence goes on along the minus strand of JAOXJP010221623.1, from coordinate 15,436 downwards.
GATATGTGTGTGCAATGAGAAAAATAGAAATGCAAAATCACCTTCTAAATCAGATGGTTAACCTTGTTTAGGAGAGCATGCTCCTTAGAGAAAAATATGAACACTTCGAACACATTTCTTGAGAAACGTCTAATCAAGTGAGAAATGGGTTTCCAATCCCGTCATTAAACTTAGGCAAAGGATCAGCTCAAGTAAGATTTCCGCAACCATTCACAAGCAATCTTGTTTGAACTGCCACATAGACCAATAAATAAATAAATAAAAGCAAACCCAAGATATGGCTTGGGATTTTGTCTGCTACGTGACAGCTTGAGCATGATGCTTACGCATTTAACTGTTCTTTTTTCCTTAAATTTAGCATGTGATCAGAAACAATAGACCATTTTTAGCATAAAATATCACATTATGTCCACGACAGAGCCTTATCTGCAGACTTTAGTTGTCAAAAAGGGAATGAGTCTGGGAAACAATTCATAAAACACAAATAGAAAATAACGCCTAAATTAGATGCTTGAAGCTTGTTTAAGTGAAAATACACCCATTAAACAGAAATGGGAGCACCCTAAGCGCATTTCTTGAGAAACATCTAATCATGTGAGAAACAGGTTTCTTGGTAACTATGTCCCAAACATAAATATCATCACACGTATGTTCTTAACATAGGCATATCCATATTTATCAAAAAAAGAAAAGGAAATTACCGACAAAGTTGAAATTTTAAGATCACGTAAGGAAAAACACTCCCCAAACAGAAATGGGAACACCCTAAACGCATTTATTGAAAAACATCTAATCATGTGAGAAACGGGTTGTCTAATAACAACTATGGCCCAAAGACCGACAATTCTCTTTTTAACTTTAAAATGTGATCACGACTAACAAACATGTTTATGAAGCCATCATTAGAAAGACTAACAGCATAATTATGCAGAGTCTAACCAAATATTAATATCTTTTTTCTTTTTCTTTTTTTTTTTTTTTTATGAAAAGAAAACCAAATCAAAAGATCCAATGTGTGAGATAATCACAAATTAATTCTTAAAAAAGAAAATAAAATAAAATAGAAAGAGATAATGCAAAGATTATATTAGTAGTGGGGTGGTTGTTGAATGTTCAATGGTAATTAAGGTCACGAGTGATATCACTATATCCCAACGTGATGATGTTAGTTACGATTTTGATATGTGTTCTTGTCGCCTTATGTTTTGTTCAGTCGCGCTTGGTGACCATGTTTTACTCGAGATTGGAAGGTTAGGGTGTGATTGCTGATGTGAGAACCAACTTGGAAGCCTTCTGTGATAGATTCATTCTAATAAGGTAGCAGTACATGACAAGCCGTGCATCAGGTGGTTTTTGACACTACTGTTGCCGAGAGATGTTGATGTCTGTCTATTTGTCTAAGTTGGAAGATTTTTAAACATGGGAAATGCATTGAGGCTTCCAGACTTGGGTCTTATACGAAATGGGATCACAGCCCCACCACTTTAGGATATACACTCTCTGGTTGGAAAGATTTTGGTGTGGAATGGAATCTTTTGTACCCTGATTTGTGTCTAGATAATATAATTCGTAGAACAGATTATTTTCACTCAAACCATGTAAAAAAAGAGATCTCCAATCGTGATTGGAGGATTGCTAAATGTTGCAAGCCATTGCACATCCTTTTTTATGCATATGTACATGTATAAGTATAGTTTTTTTTAAAATATTATTATAATGGACTTCTATTTATAACGTTCTAATGAAGGATGAGAGCCAAAATAGTGGGAAAAAAGAGAGGCTCATGATCCTAACAGAAGACACAGCACTATATAGCGTGGAATGACAAAACTGGCCACTTGTTGCTGATGCAAGTAGCTAAAATATAAGGTTTTGTTTGTCTTCTTTTTTTCTTTTTAGGCTTTGTTGGCTTATGTAGTGTGTCTTTAAATGTCAAAATTGACTTATAACAAAGTAATCTATACCATACATTTTTAGAGTTTGATCTTAACTAGCTACAAATTAGAACAACGCAGTATTGAAAATTAAATTTTAATGTGTACATCAGCCTTAGTGTGATGTTACTAAAACACCCTTGGCTTTCATGAATTTAGAACAGCTATATTATAGCCGTTAATTTAACAGTGTTATAGCGGTATGGGCCTAAGACACTATTACGTTATGTTGCTAAATAACACAGGAAAAATAATAGCTGTCATTAATCATAATTGTTTTATAGTGGCTGTTACCCCATTATATGTTATCATTAATATATATGAATCCTTATATTGATACTGTCATTTGAGACACTAAATGCAGAAGTTTATCTATATAAAGGCCTCTCTTTTTTTTTTGGGTGAGGGGCTGGACCTCATTTCATTTATTCTGAATTATCTGCAAGATTATATATTTCCTCAACATTAATATTTGTAATACATTTAGGAGGATTTATAAGTTTCCAATGACAAGATAAACAGTTCCTAGCCTCAAATTAGGCTAGATTGTGAGTTGCTCTCTTTGTATTTCTCTTCAAAAGTGTAAAGTAAGCACTATTGAGGAGACAGAGGAGTTAATAAGAATAAAAAATGACCACTCTTATATGCCAAAGTAGATTTATGCCTGCTTCATTCAGTTTTTTCACAATTTGTAGACTAGTTGAATGGAATAAGTTAAAAAACTCTAGGTTAGACATAAAACCAAGTAAAAAATGTTCATGTTTCCACTTTTTCGGCTAAGCAAGATGTGTAATATTTTATACTACACGCAAAGAATTCTTCGAAATGATTACAAATAGAAGGTCATGGGAGCATTTTTGTTGTGACAGAGCAAGTGAGAATCTAGGGCAATCATATAACATTGCATTGCTTGTTGGGTAAGCTAATTTTATGATTCAGTTTATGAACAAGGAAAAGCAGAAAAGAGTTGGATTCTCTTTAGCATGTTTGCACCGAATAGAATGTGGGCCGTGTGAAAAGTATCTGAAGGGCAGCTACGCATATATCCGAACAAACTTGTATTTGCCAAAGGAATTTGAATTGTACTCTGTTCTTTCTTTCTTTTTTCTTCAGTGGAACATCTCCGGTCTGACTGGTTAGATATCACACAAGTACCAATCAACACATGACACGGTACTTGACAAAAGTATCTTGATAAGTGCACACGCATCAAAGGATATTATAGTAAATACACAGTAAATAAATATTTTTGTATTTACCAAAGTACCCTTTGTCAAGCATGGTGTCAGCGCGGTGGGTATGTATTGACGTAAGTTCTCTCCATTCAAATAGAAAATTGGGTACACTTTTGGTGTACGATCAAGTAGCTTTGCTATAATGGACGAAGTTTCTTGTCTGAAGGATCCAATGAGTTTTGTTTCCAATAATTTGTGTTTGTGTAATAAGAAGTTTTTCATCATTGAGAAGCGTTGTTCATGAGGTTATTATCTATATCATCTTTGACTTTGTTCCTTGGTCCCCAAAGGCTTCGATGAATTCAATGGGCTCTCTGAGATATTCAAAGGGATTGGTATCATATTCAAAGGGATTGGTATTATGTAATTTTCTTGTCTTCAGCCTCATCATGAAGCCATTTTTTTCAAACCATTTTTTTTCTTCTCTTTCGTTGTTAACACCCCCCCCCACCCCGTATTTTTGCTCTTTAACAAATAAATTATTCAGAGAAAATTGTTGAACAATGTCTTGAATTGACACAAAACCAACCAAGAAACGTCTTTTCTTGACGTCTTATTTTAAAAACTATAGTTTTTAGGCCTCTATAAAGAGACATCCTAAATGTTTTGGAGGCTGCGAAAGATTGCGACTATAGGAAGAAAAAGAAACTAATAAGAAGCAAGAGCATATTTGGTGTTGGGAATTCCTATTGTACGTTTTGTACTCTTTTTTATCTTCATATTAATGAAGTTATTGATCGTCTTTATCCCTAGATGTAAGTAGGTTTACTGAACCACATTAAATATCATCTTTTATGGGATTATTCTTTGTCATTTTTGTTTTTTTGTTTTGTTTATGTACATTGCATATTTGAATCCAATCCATTGTTTGTTCTGTTCTGACACAACAAACTGGTATTAAAGCTAAAAATTGAAGTTACAGATTGAAGGTTTTTTTATTTTAAAGATTTTATAATGATGGTTACATGGTTCGAAGTTCAATAGAAAGAATGATTTTTGTCATTTTAGAACACCGTTCAAAGTGGAATAATTTTAAAAGAAAACTACTTGCATACCTTTTGGGATTTAGTGAAAAAATTATCAAAAAGCTTCGTTCAATTTGGTTTGAAGGAATTCAACCCAAGATAGAGATTTGTTACACAGTACCTTGAATTGGCACAAAATCAACCAAAAAACATCTTTTTTGATATAGAATTATTTTGAGGTTTTTACCCTCTTTTAAAAACTAGGGTTTCTAAGCCTCTATAAAGACATCTTGTATGTTTTAGAGGCTACAAAAAATTGTGACTAGAAAAAAAGACTTTGGTAAGAGACAATGACGTATTTGGAATTGGGAGTTTCCGTTGTATGTTTTGTACTCTTGTTCATTCTCCATATTAGTGAAGTTAGTGAAATTATTGATCGTCTAAGTTATTGATCATCTTCACCCGTAGATGTAAACAGGCTTGACGAACCATATTAAATATTGTCTTTTGTGTGATTATTCTTTCATGTCTATTTTCTCATTTTGTTTTTGTATATTACATACTTGAATCTGATCCATTGATTGTTCTGTTATACTATTCTGATACAACAAAAATAAATAAATAATAGAATAGATATTGCAACTCTTAAATCAAACAATAGAAATTTTGATAAACACTATTTCGACACTTAGGATTTGATGGAGACTAGAGTCGAGAGAAAGGCCATGAAACTATATCATCTGGTAAGAGGGTCTTCCAAGGTATAATTGTGAGATCGATGATTGTTTTGGGGTTTATTAAGCATCCTCTTAACAGCACATTGTCAAGCCACTTGGA
>JAOXJP010221623.1:0-10455 GCA_025762735.1 Platanus orientalis | reverse complement strand
AATTCAAGGTTTGGGCTTCAAGGGGTTATTCATTCGACTCATGTCCAATAAAATTGATCGAAACGACTAAAAGACATGTTAGTTGAACATTAAGTAATAATATATTTGGTTCATGGAAACCGTGAATAAGAAAACAAAAATTTAGTTAATGCCAGCAAGCTGCGAGTGAAGTGATTGAACGAACCATGTTCCTAAAAGGGGTGACCATGTTTCTTCCCTTCTACTAACATTGAGCTAACTAGCACCCTTTACATATAAAGGCAAGGCCGGCCTTATTCGTTGGCTTTGCTGTTCCATTTGCATCCTGAAGAATTAAACTCTACAAGAGAGTGAGGAAACATTTCTAACAATCGACTTTCCCCTTACTTATTGTATGGGCATTGGTTCCCAAGAAAGAACCATGAGGGACTCCATAGTGAATTAGAACAAAAAAATAAGCCAATAAGAACCCCTTTCTACCAAGTCTGATATCAAGTGCGACACCCCCTTGATGGGACACTCAGAAGGGGGAATCAAAAACCTCCAAAAAGTGAATTGATTCTACCCCCGAGTGTCCCATCAGGGGGTGTGGCGCATACGATTTCATCCCGTCACATCCTGAGTAGAGAATGGAGTGGTATTAGATCAATTGGATTGGAGTTGACAAATCACATCTTGAGCAGAGAATGAAGTGGTACCAGTTCAACCAGATTGGAGTTGATGGTAAGGTGTGGCAACTGATTCCAATCTTAGGGTACTCGGAAGGGAGGGGGGGACGGAGAAGCAATTGATTCCAATCAGGTCTAAAATTGGTCTGGTCCATTAGTATTACAAGGGCAGACATACTGCCCCCCCTTGCCCCAATGTGGCTCCGCCCCTGCCCTTGAGTGCCTCACAAGGGGGGTGACGTAGAGGATTTCAGGTCTGTTCCTCCGTGCCGAATGTCAATACCTAGTTGAGGTCTAAACTTAAAAAAAGGATGCATGAAAATCATTCGAATTAGACCCAACTAGGATCTGCTTTATCCGACGTTGCTTTTCAATATATTTGAATCCACTTACCATAGACCTTCCTGTAGCATCAATCACCATTGACACCTACTTAAAGTTCTATTTTTATTCTTTTATTAACAAAAACATCACATCACCTGAGGGCATAATTGTTGAATGGAAAACCTAAATGGTTTTTACCTACCCTTTTATACGTAAAGACTCTTATGTTTTGCGTAATTTATAAAAAGGGTTAATTACAAAAATTTCCCTGAATTAGTTGACAATTTATGCATTCTAGATGTGTACGTACGTGACATTCCGTATCGCACGAATAAGTGACATGTCTCCAATACTCAAAGAGATTCTAGAAGTAGCAAACTCCAACTCAAATACTCCTAACTCTTTGAAACGACAAGTTGTTGGTGCAAACAAGGATCAAGAATGAAAGGTATAATTCATCACTTGAAGCTTATTTAGAATTAAGAACCATCAACAGTCAAGATTCTTCAAGTTCTCCTCACAAAGCCAAAATGAAGGCCATATACAACTATACCACTTGTGGCAATCTAATTCCAGTTGTGGATATACTACATGTATTTACAAAAGAGGGTTAACCCATAAAGATTAAGAAAAAGAGGTGATTGTATAAAAACTTTTAAATAACCTTTGTCACTTTTAACCATTTCCAATAAATAAAAGACTCCACACATAATGGAGGGATCTTTTTTTGATCTTTTTTGTTTTTTTGCACAACTTATTATCTTTGAGAGCTCCCAAGTGCCACATGACTTGACTTTGGAGATTTACCAGTCTTGGTTTAATGAGTCGGAACCATCTCTAGTTTCACTAGAGAGATCTCACAACAGTATAAATCATAAATAGGAATGATGTAAGTTTCTGATTATTATCTGAATCCGGTTCATTTTCGTTTTCATTTAAAGCAAATACGGATAGACATGTACCCATTTTGATTAAATATCCATTTTTAAAAAATATTCGATTATAAATGAACCAAATACGGATATATATACATCCGTTTCGACTAAATATCCATATTCGTGTGTATATATATATATATATATATATATATATATATTATTAATTGTAAGTTATTATACTTTTTTAAATACTATTGTAGGTTATGTTGAATTATTTTAACATTAATCCTAACTTAACGGATACAAATATTTTAACCTAACTTAATACTTAATGAGTTTGTTTTATTGGATATATCCGTATTCGACTAACTTAATAGATATGCATATGAACCTAGATGTATACAATTTGATTAAATATCCATTCCTTTAAAAATATCTGATTATAAAAATGTTGAATTTAGATATGCTAATATTCGCATCGAATCCGACTCATTTACATCCCTAAATAGGATTTACGATCTAGGATAGTGTCCAAGACACCAGGGGACTTCAAATGGAATAAAATGGGTGGGACTTTGGTGAAATTTCAAAGTCCCGCCCATTTTATTCCATGTGAAGTCCCACAGTGTCCTGGACCAAAAATACTGACATCTGTCCTCTTAACTTATCTATTAACTATTTCACATTTACAATAAAACCCTTCTTTAACTAGGTATTTACCAAAAAAATAACCATGTATTTATCAAATAAAAATCATTTATCACACATCATTAACGGCTCCCATTTTGAATGGGTAAAATATTTATCATGCCAATATCAACCAACAAGCGAAGTGATGACTAGATTTATAGAGGGTAAAATGGTATTTACACAATAAATAACTATTATGCATTTATTAAAACACCCTTTATCACATCCACAAGTAGTAGCACTACCAAAAAAAAAAGGATTTTTAACAGTAGTATTGACCATTGCTATAAACAATGGGAGGTAATAGCAACGGTTTTGAAAATTGTTGCCATAGTTCTGTTGAGTGCCACCTAAGTACCATTACTTAAAGGGTATAGTGATGGTTTTGGTGACTATTGGTATAAAAAAAATTATAGCATCGGTTATCTATTATGACGGTTATAACCATTGCTATTGATCAATATTTTTCTATATAAACGACCAATTAGTACAACGGAAAAAACTGCCGCTTCATCCTACATATATAGCGACAGTTAAAAACCCGCTGTTAAAAATTTATTTTGATGAACTATAACAACGGTTATAAAATTGTGGCTACATCTTATATATAGTGACAGTTTAGAAACTGTTGCAAAAAGTTTATTTTGATGAACAATACTGATGGCTATAAAAGTGATACTAAAAGTCCAAGAACTAAAAAGGAAATGACAATGGTTCTTGATCACTATTATTTCTTATATCTTCTAAATATATAGCGACAGTTTCAACTGTCAACCATCACTATATATCTGAAGAATACAATTTTTTAAATTAAATAACTCAACATTTTTTTTGTTTGATTACAACTAGAAATCCATAATTAATAATAAAATATGCAATACTATATTTAAAAGACACATAAAAAATTTAGAATTTATAAAACCGTAAGTCCGTTACATTATCCAACTTGATCACTCTATATTATGTCATTACCTGCAACATAAACAACAATGAATAGAAATTGTCAATTTTTGATTTTATAATATATTAAGAAATATAACATAGTAAAACACCCGAACCATACAATAATAATAGTTATTTAAAACTAAAATAAATTAAAAAAATGTCATTTATGCCAAAATTTTGACAATATAACAACTATAATATGGACGCCTAGGGATGAATAGTGGTTCTCATGTTACTTTATTTAATCACCTGATATTCCATTGTTTAAAAAGAACTCTAAATATATCAATCATTCCCAAAACATTGTCAATGTCTGCCCAACAACTCCGTAATCCGTCATCACTATCATATGTGTATATATAATGCCAAGTCATACCTAAATAATACATAACCTTGTAAATTCCAAGAATATATGTATAGAAACTCTATTTAAATTAAATAAACTACTCTATGCAAGTTGACAATGTGTGGCATTTACATACTACATTAAGCTCAAGAACTGGCACAACCGCACTATCACTCCACAACCAAAACCTTTAGATATAACTTATATATAAAATGATTTGCAATTAAACAAATCCTCTACTAAAGAAATAGAAATAAACTAAGAGAACTAAGTTAATAAATTAAGAGAAATGTTAGCACACAAATAAATTACGCTTGCATAAATGATTCATTTCTTACATAACCAAGTGAAAAATCAATGGGCAACCTTAATATTGTTTTTATAATAGATGGGATACTAATAAAATATTCCACATGTAATATTATCGCATTCAAGTTGTAGCAAGCAAGCTTATAAACTACCCATTTTGTAACAAAACAACTTACAATTTAGAAAGATATGATGTTTTTCTATATTCTGATACCTCAGAATATATCCATGCAATAAATACTGGGTTACTCCAAGCAAAAACATAACTTGTAAAAAAAATCAATTCAAAGCTTAACTAAAGTTATATAGAAAGAAGTATGCCTATAGTTAAATTCTTATAATACTTAAAAGAATGTTACAATGATGAAAGATAAATTAAGGATTGAAGAAATTATGGCTCAACAGTGATAAAGAGAAGTGTATTTTGATGGTGCGCACCTTAAACTAAGATCACAGGGATCATGAGTAATGGCGGGTTAGAATTAAAGACAAGGGCTCTCAACTAAACATCTTGATATTGAAATGTGTAGAGGACAAAACTTTTCATATTATCCATTGAATGTCTCGGTTTGTTTGGAAGGATTCTATAGGGGTGGTAGGGCTAGTCTACCATATAAATTGAAAAGGTGATGTCTCGTTAGACATTACTCACTTTGTCTTCCTCCACAGGATCATGAGATGCAATCGGGATGATCTAAAGGCTCTTTCATTTTGTTACCAAAGTGTGTTGCCCCTATAGGAGAAACCAAAAGTAATGGGATTTACAAGAACAACATGATGACACCCAAGAATGAATATATTGAGAAGGAAATGTACAGATGTGAGTTTTGGCTTCTAAAGATTGTAAAAATGCAGATGTTAGTATGTAACCTTAATAGACTCCTAGTTGAAGTGCACTCTATTATTTTCATTGAATCATTTTTTTAAAGATGCCATGGTAGTCACAAGGGTTGATGCTTACAAAAAATGTCCAAGGACCACAATTAAAAATGTGAAATCTTAGGATGCAAATTATCAAGTCATACCCAAAGTGTTACATCTTGATCCCATGCATGTGTATCAAATACTTTGGAAGAACATAACCCACAAAAATGCAGAAAATCATGAAACATTCTCCTTGTCATATAAAGAACCTACTATAGTCATGGAGACCAACCAATAGGTACCTTCACCATTCAAAACAACAAGATGCATGAGGGAATGAACAATACATATAGCATGTCTAACAAAACTGGTGTAGAGGGGGAAGTAGGTATGGGACTTTGTTGAATTTTGTGATGGTTAGAAATTAAAGTAGGAGAGAACACAAATTTCACAATTCACAAATTTTCTAATCTTCTTAAAGTTTCAATATTAACCAGTTCATCCGAGCATAAAAAGTGTCGTTATCACATTTCTTGAAGATAGTCGAGGCCTCTCAATAATGTGCAAGGGATCATAGCTAAGCTAACTCTAGGATACAATTAAGCTCAGGTAGAACCCGTGTCTCTCTACGAATTTTCACTTTCCAGCAGAGACAAATGAAACCTTGCTAGTGTTCTCAAAGCCCAAGAGTCCAGGGATTGATTTTACAAAAAATATGGTAGCATAACGGTGCTGTCAAACGATTTTCTCAAATCAACAAGAGTTCCTACAAGGAGAAAACTGGATCTTATGAGAATATCACTCTTGTTAAACCAAACAATCTCCTTCAAAGAGGAGAGTGATTATAACAAGAGTCTTAAATCAAGACCTTAAGGTATTACTTCTCAAAAGAAGACAATTGAGATCAAGATCCATATTCACAATGAGAAAAGAGAAAGACAGAGATTTAGAATATGAAGATCACAAGCAGATTCACATTCATTCATTCTTCTTCTTCTTCTTCAGAGAGTATTCTCTGGCTTTTCAATAATCTTTTTCTTCTTCCTCTTTCTCTTCTTAGAAAAAACCCTAGACAACCACCAATGTTGCACGTTCCATCTCTAAAATCTCCTTTTTATAAAAATTGTTTTTTTCTTTAATTTTTGTAGGTATTTATAGAGATGGATTGGGTTTTGGAGGAAACCCTAATTAGGGTTTTACCCTTGATCGTAGATCTAGAGGGATGAGATCAACGTCTATAAAACATTGGGAGAGAGAGAGGAGTGGAGTGTAGTAACCCTAGCCACTCCTACACGTCTCTCTAAAAGAGGGAAGTGAGAGTGGTGTTAAGTCACCACACACCTCATCTTCTTTATTCAATAGGGTTTATTCCCTTGTTAAATATTTTATAATATTTCAACAATCCCCCACTTATTATAAAATATTTTGAAAACAGGTATTGAGGGCTTTTAAGAGAGTCATTGTACATAAGTAAATGTGGTATCAACCTTGAACCTTTACATAATGTAAACAATAGGTTGTTGTCTTTTGAGAACCAATTGACAAAGCCTTAAACTGTTCTTTATTGATAAACAACTTTGTCACACACACAGTCATCGTAGCAAGGTTTTACTCATTCATACAGATTACCAGTTTAAGGTCATTGCTATATCCCAGTTTATTGAGTGCTCTAGAGATGATTTAAATCTCATAGAAAGTGACTAGCTTTCACACTCAGATATGTGAATTTATATCACAAGCATATAAATGCCCAAACCAAAAATGGGTATATAGAACTCATTAAGAGAACTCAAATTTTCAACTTCCATGTAAATCTCTTCTTCCAGCTGGCCATTCAGGAAGGCTATATTTACATCCACTTGATGTATAATAAGATTCTTGATCAAAGCTACATCCATCAATAACCTGATAGTTGAGATCATTGCTACTGGTGCATAGGTATCGAAGTAATCAAAATATTTATTCTCCTTGAACCCTTTAGCCACCAGTTGAGCTTTGTATTTCTCAACTGTTCCATTAGGTTTCATCTTTTTTTTTTCAAATATTCACTTGCACCCAATTGGTTTGCACCTTTAAGGAAGATCCACCAATATCCAAGTGTTATTGGACATTATGAAGTGCATTTCATCATCTATAGCCTCTTTCCAGAACATTGCATCATGCGATTTCATGGATTCTTGGTAAGATAGTGAATCTCCTTTTGCCATTTAAACTACAAAGTCAGGACCAAAGTCCTTGTGATTTCTCTTTCTGTTGCTCTTTTGAGGTGTGTGTTGTACATTCTCAGTGAGTCTTTCCCTCTTACTTGTGATAGATTCATTCACCCCCACTGTTTTCACGTTCTTCTTAAAAGGAAATGTTTCATTGAAGAATTTAGCATTAATAGATTCTACGATGGTGTGTGGAGTGGGAGTTTCTAGATTTAAAAATCTATATGTTTTGCTTGTCATTGAATAACTAATAAATGCACAATTAGTTCCTCTTGGACCTACCTTAGAGGTGTGCTCATTTGACAATTTTACTTGAGCTAAACAACCCCAGGTTCTGAAGCAGCTTATGTTAGGCTTCCTTCATTTCCATATTTGATATGGAGTAGCATCCAGTTTCTTCTGAGGAACTCAGTTCAGTATATAACAAGCAGCCATTAAGGTTTCTCCCTATAGATTTGGGCATGCTCCAGAACTTATCATTATCGCATTGACCATTTATGTCAAAGTGTGATTCTATCTTTCAGCAACTCCATTTTGTTGTGGTGTGTACGGTGCTGAGGTCTCTCTGTGGATTCCACAATCTTCACAAAACTTGATGAATTCATAATCTATGTATTTACCTCATCTGTCTGACATCAGAACCTTGATCTTCAAATCAAGAAGATTCTCAACTTCAACTTTGTAGGTCTTGAACTTTTCAAATGCTTTATCATTTGTCCTGAGTAGAAACACATAAGTGTATTTGGATGCATCATCGATGAACATTATGAAATATTTTTTCCTCCTATAGATAGTGTATCTGTTATTTCACAAATGTCAGTGTGTATAAGATCTAGCACATTAGATGATCTTTGCACACTTGAGAATGAATTGCGTGTGATCTTGCATTTGCTACATGTGATGCACTTGTCACTTATTGCATTATCTAGATTTGTAATCAATCATAGATTTTCCATGTGCTTGATTTTCTTATAATGAACATGTTCTAATCTACCATGCCAAATCGTAAGAGTCAATCAAATAAGTAGAAGTATACGACATTTCATTAATAACATTAAGTTTAAACATTTCAGAGGTGGCAAATCTTTTTCCTACAAACACACCATACTTAGAGATTACAACTCTATCAGACCCAAACACCATCTTGAATCCATGCTTGCTCAGAAGTGATCCGAATACCAAATTCTTCTTAATGTCAGGGACATGCAGGACTTCTCTTAGGGTAACAGTCTTCCCAGAGGTAAATCGTAACTCCACTGTGCCTTTTTCAATCACCTTGGAGGATGAGGAGTTTCCCATGAACATATTCATTACATCCCTCACTAGTTCGTAAGAGGCGAACAAATCTTTGTTCCTGTAGATGTGTCTTATGGCACCAGTATCAAACCACTAGTCGACTTTCTCTCCCACTATGTTAGCTTCAGTAATTATAGCTATCATATCATCATCATGGACCCTTCTCTTGTTCTTGTTCTTGTAATTGTGATTTTCATCATCACCATTATTCTTACTGTGGCACACTTTAGGCACATGCCCTGGCTTTCCACAACTATAGCAATAGAATTTGTTGTATGGCTTTTCAATAGGTTTTTTCTTGCATTTAACAAGTTTCTTGAATTCTTTCTTATAAGGTACAAAATGACCCTTAGGTTTGGCTTCCACCATATGTGTCTTTCCAGTTGGTTCTGGCTTCTTATCTTTATTTCTAGTTAGTTCTTCAACTCGTAGATGATGCATCAGGATCTCAAGTTCCATGTCATCTCTTTTATGCATTAATTTGGTCTTATAATCTTGCCAAGACAGAGGTAGCTTGAAAATCAACATATTGACATGGAAAACAAGATCTAAATTCGTCCCTACAACAGTTATTGCATCAACAATATTCTGGAACTCTTTAGCCTGTCCTAGAACATATTTTTATTATCCACCATCTTGAACTCTCCATAATTCTGCACATGAAATTTCTTGCTTCCCACAACTTCTCCTCTATAAACAGTCGTCACAGCTTCCCACAAGTCCTTATCATTTTTACTCTTCTTTGAAAATTGATTGAAGAGACTGTCAAAAAGTATCTTAAGAATGAAATGACGATACTTGTAATCAACAACCTTCCAGTCTACATCAGTTTTCAGGGCTACATCAATTTCTTGTTCCGTTGCCTCATACCCATCAACGATAATTAGTGGATCATCAGTCAACATGTAATAGACATTGTGATGTCTCAAAGTGTATTCCATCTTTTATTTCCATCTTTCAAAGTTTTCTTCATTAAGTTGGGTTGATTTGAAATGGTTAATCTGGGGTTGGCTCATGGAAGTAAACATATCTTCAAATTGTTGGTTTTTGGGATTGTGGGAAATTAAAGTAGGAGAGAACACAAATTTCGCGATTCACAAGTTTTCTGATCTTCTTAAAGTTACAACATTAACTAGTTCATCCGAGCATAAAAAGTGTCGTTATCACGTTTCTTGAAGATAATCGAGGCCTCCTAATAATGTGTAAGGGATCATGGCTAAGCTAACTCTGGGATACAATCTAATTCGGGTATAACCATTATCTCTCTATGGATTTACACTTTCTGGCAGAAGTGAATGAAACCTTGTTGTTGTTCTTAAATCCCAAAAGTCCAGAGATTAATTTTATAGAAAATCTGGTAGCATAACAGTGCTGTCAAACGGTTTTCTCAAATCAAATCATTCATAGATCAACGAGAGTTCACATAAAGAAAAAATCGAATCTTATGAGATTATCATTCTTGTTAAATCAATCAATCTCTTTCAAAGAGGACAGTGATTATAACAAGAGTTTTGAATCAAGACCTCAAGGTATTACTTCTCAAAGGAAGACAACCGAGATCAAGATTCGTATTCACAATGAGAAGAGAAAAAAGACAAAGATTAAGAATATGAAGATTGCAAGTAAATTCGTGTTTTTTTTTTTCTCTTCTTCTTCATAAAGTATTTATTGGCTTTCCAATAGTATTTTTTTCTTCTTCTTTCTCTTCTTGGAGAAAACCCTAGACAACCACCAATATTGCATATTCTATCTTCAAAATCTCTTTTTTCACTAAAACTATCTCTTTCTGGTTTATGTGGATATTTATAAATATGATAAGAGACAACCCTAATTAGGGTTTTAATCTTTGATTGTGTGAGAGATAGAGAGAGAAGATCCTACGGCTAAAAAATAATGAAAGAGAGGAGAGTGGAGTGCGGCAACCCTAGCCACTCCTACACGTCTCG